>PVIY010005426.1:46441-94750 GCA_004026745.1 Myrmecophaga tridactyla
CATTTCAAACCAGCACAGGGTCAAAATTTTCTGTCGTGACCTGGAGATAAAGTCTTCCTTTGTATTTCATATATATTTAAAAGATATGCAAGAAGGTAGAAGAATCTAGATATTTTTACAGTTGATCTGTTTCTATACAGACTATATTCAAGTGTAAGACCAGAGATATAAAGAAGAGATGGATTAATTAAAGCACTATATTCCTAGCTCCCTATTTAAAGTCCCTCTCAAAGGAAAGGTTGGAACACATTACACAAGATGAACCGCCCTCCCATGAATATTAACTAGCCGCACGCACAAGAGCAAGAAAACACCCTGAGTCTCCTGAGGGGGTTTCTGAACATTTTGGCTGAATTCGTTCATGCATAGATAGCATTAAATAGATTATCTTTGCCCTTCTCCTGTGGTTTTTAATTCTTCCAATTTGCCAAATCCTTTTCTTATCATTTTTGTCATAAATTATCATTTGCTTATTTAAGGATATGATTGTTGAAAGTCCTTTTGGGGTCCAGAGTAAATCTTCTTATCTCCCCACTCACTCCCCTTCATGTGATTGTCAATATTCTCTTGACAAAGTTCTAAATCCCTTCCCCATCTCATTTTCCTGCCCTGCAGAAATCCAAACTTGGTGAAAACCCAGTGTCTTTTTTTGCCTGTTTAAGGTAGCTGAATCCCCCCAGAGGTTGTCACATTGCCCAGTGAAAAGACAGCACTGGGAATTCCTGGCTGTCACCCAGAACTAGGCACTTGGTTCTGTCCAGCATCATTACTAGTTCCCTTTATCAGCATCATTACTAGTTTCCTTGCCAGCTCACTCTCTAATACCCCTCAATCACTACTTTCAACCTTTTGGCTTTCTTTCAAATTCCTCAGCAGATGAACTCTGCTGTCATCTGCTAGCTTCTTCTCCTGGCTTCCTGTTTCATGAAGCTCCCTGGAAGGCATTTTCCTTCTTCATCTCCAAAGGTCACTGACTGATGGACTCTACTTCTTGTGGCTATGTCATTCTGCTCTGCTCTCTCTGAATCTCTTTTATCCTCCAAAATGTTCCCTCTTTTATAGGACTCCAGAAACTAATCAAGACCTATTCAAATGGGTGGAGACACATTTTCCCCAATCCAGCTTAACAACTACTTTTAATTGGGTTACATCACCAGGGAGATGATCTAATTACAGATTCAAACATACAGTATTGAATAGGATTATTCTGCCTTTACAAAATGGGATTTAGATTAAAACATGTCTTTTCTAGGGTACATACATCCTTTCAAACCAGCACAATCATAAAAAATGAAAACGTAATACATGGTTATTTAATAAACCTCAAGATTATAGTATATTTTCTTAATATATAATAAATCATTCACAAAAATACATGTAAAAATTTTATTATAGAGTTAAAATAACTATGAGGCAAAATAATTCTAGAGTAAATTAAAAGGCAAATCAGATATTGTGAAAATATTCACAACCAATTGGTTCTTCCAAACGGTCCTTGATGAAAGAATTTAACCATTCATTAGGACTGTGTATACGTACGTGGTACAATCTGGAAGATATTCCAGGAAGACCTAACCTGGCTTCACCACAAGGATTCAGGAAATTTTCTTCATGTTTATCAAATATTTGTACTTTCCAACCCATTTGTGTGCTGGAAATACATTGGAATATTTGGTAACAAAGGAGAGAACAGCCCTTTTTGGTTCACTGAGGGAAAATTAATGGAGAACTTTGCAAGTCATAGTCATCCAAGACCAATTCCTGGGAACACTGGGAGAATAATCAAGAGCTGCCTTTAGGAGGGGAGTCTGTGAAATTGGGAAAGAGAGAGCCTGACTTTAGTGACAGCTGAAAATATGCCAAACAAAGTGCTCAAAGAAATCAAAGGTGACCTAATAAATGGAAGAATATTCTGTGTTCATAGATTGGAAGACTAAATATAGTTAAGATGACAATTCTACCCAAATTGACTTATAGATTCAAAACAATCCCAATCAAAATACCAACAGCTTATTTGCAGAAATGGAGAAGCTAATTATCAAATTTATTTGGAATAATAAAAGGGTGTGAATAGCCAAAAATGTCTTGAAAAAGAAGAATGGAGTAGGAGGACTCACACACACTGAAGACTTTAAAGCAAATGACAAAGCTACAGTAGTCAAAACAGCATGGTACAAGTGTAAGGATAGTTATATTGATCAATGGGATTGAACTGAGAGGAAAGAAATAGACCCTCATATACATGGTCAATTGATTTTTGACAAGGTTGCCAAGTCCATGCAAATGGGACAGAACAGCATCCTCAACAAATAATGCTGGGAAAACTGGATATCCATAGCCAAAAGAATTAAAGAGGACTGATAGCTCTCACGTTACAAAAAAAAAAAAAAAAAAATCAAAAAAGGATCATATAACTAAATATAAGAGCCAGGACTAAAACTCCTACAAGAAAATATAGGGAAGCTTCTTCCAGGTATTGTGGTAGGCAGTGGTTTCTTAGATCTGACATCCAAAACACAAACAACCAAAGAAAAAATAGAAAAATGAGACTTCTTCAAAATTGAATATTTTTTCACCTTAAAGAACTTTGTCAAGAAGGTAAAAAGGCAGTCTACTCAATGGGTAAAACTATTTGGAAACCACCTATCCAATAAGCGTTTAAACATCCAGAATATATAAATAAATCATATAATTAAACAATAAAAAGACAAATGATGCAATAAAAAAAGACTTGAGTAAAACGTTTATTCAAAGAGGATGGAAACAGCTAAAAAATCATATTTAAAGAGGCTTAATATCACTAACTCTTAAGGAAATGCAAATCAAACCACAATGAGATATTTCACAATTACTAGAATTGCCACTATTCTATTTTAAAACCACAAAACAATGAGTGTTGGAGAGAATGTGGAGAAATACGAAATAGGAACACATTCACTGCTGGTAGGAATGTAAAATAGTGCAGCTGCTGTGGAAGACAGTTTGCCAGTTTCTTAAGGAAGGTAAGTATAGAATCTCCATATGATTCGACAATCCCACTACCACGTTTATATCCAAAAAGAATGGAAAGTATGATGTGAACAGACATTTGCACACCGATGTTTACAGTGGCACTATTCATGATTGTCAAAATATGGGAGCAACCCAAGTACCCAACAGCTTATGAATGGAATCACAAAATGCAGTAAATACATATGATGGAATATTATTCGGCTGTAAGAAGGTGTAAAGTCCTAATGCATGTGACTACAGAAATGAACCTTGAGGACATTATACTGAGTGAAATAAGCCAGACACAAAAGGACAAATACTGTATGAAGTTCCTGATATGAACTAATTAGAATAAGCAAACTCATAGTGTCAGAATGTAGAATAGGTTATGTGGGGACAGGATGCGGGTAGGGAATGGGAGTTAAGGCTTAATTCCTAAGCAGTTTCTTTTTGTGATATTGGAAACGTTTTGGCAATGGATGGTGCTGATGGCAGCAGCACATGTGAATATAATTATCATCACTAAATGATAATATTTTAATGTGGTTAATTGGGAAAATATTATATATTTTTATATTTGCTAGCAAAATAATTTTTTTAAAAAAACCTGTAAGTTTGCACAAGACAATGAATGCTATTGTAAGTTATGGATTATAATTAAATAGTACAATTGCAATAATGTTGTTTCATCTATTGTAACAAAACACCACACTAATACAAAGGTTAATAATAAGGAAAATTGTGTGTGCGGGGAAGGATATTATGTGATATTTTGGTTAACCTACGAAATCTTATAATATAAATTGAAAAAATAAATGAAGCTCATTGAAGCTACCATAAAGAATAAAATTGAATTTAATTGCCCCCAGACCACGGTTGTTGGAACTGCAAAGTAAAAAATGTAGAATGGCTATTTATGAAACATTTTAAAGAATAAAAAATACAGCAGCAAATAGGAACATTCAAAAGATATTGTCAAAAATAATCTGATTGCAAAAACTAGAAATGAATAATATACTTTCCAAAATTAAAGGTCCATAGGGTGGGCCATGGTGCAGAGTTTCTGCCTGCCTGGGTTTGATTCCCAGTGCCTGCCCATGCCAAAAAAAAAAATTAAAGGTCAATAGACAAGTTAAATAGTAGATTAAGAACAGTTGACACATCAGAAGAGATATTTTAACCATAGTCTAATTTGTACTCTAGCAAAACCCCAGGATGTCAGAAAGTTCTAGAAGCCCCATTGGATGCCCAATGTGGTTTGGGATAGACAGGCTATATCAGCACATCTCAGGCCCGGTCAAAAAAGGAACAAACACCCTTGTTATAGTTTGACAGCATTAATTTTACCCCTTTAGTAAAGAATAAAAATTAATAATAAAATGAATAGCATTAATTTACCCTTTTAGTAGTGGATGGTTGTTTCAATAGTGTCCTCTTCTCTCAATTCCATCTTTTTACCCCCTGTGCCTCTGAGAATAATCACTCTGTAATCAAATATAATGTGCCAAAAAAGTAATGCAATGTGTAAGATTATGATATATGTTCTAGGCCTTAGTTTCCCAGCCATAGAGTACATTGGCTGAATGACAGGAATTTATTGGCTGTGTGTCTCAGAAGCTAGAAGGCTTGCTTCTGGTTGCCTGCTATCTTCTTGCATGCTGGCAATCTCTGGGTTTCCTTGGCTTTACTGTCACATGGTAACTCATGTGGCAGTGTCTTTTCCTATCTCTGCCAGGCTAAGTTAAATTCCAGCTTCTGGTTGTGTTTTGCCAGGCTCTCAAAATCCCTGAGCTCACAGCTCAATTAAGTCACTCACCAAAATATACTCTAATAACTATTCTATTGTGAGCAAATATAATTAATGAAAGCAATTATAAATATAAAAACACACCCACGTGATTAGAATTACTAGATATTCTTAAGCACACATAAATGAGAAAACAGAATCAGAAAGAAACAGAGCGAAAGAACAGCTCACCAAAATGGGGGAAACCACAACATTTGAGCTCACAGACTTGGAAGTCTGGGCTCTTGGCTGGTCAGAGTCACCCAATTGGTCATACAGTCCCAGGGAGAGCATCCTCTCCTGTGAGACTTCCAATCAGCCTGCAGCCAAGTTCCTCTTTTATAGCGCTTGGTAAATCAGGCTACGTGTGCAAAGATATGATTTCAAAATACCAGGTGTTTTACTTCAGCTCTTGGGAAAGGGGCCAGTTCTCCCAAGAAGTGAACAAACAGGGCATTCCAAGGGTGCTGTGCAGATCCCCCCGGGGGAGGGGCCAGCTCCCCAGAGGAGGAGACCCAGTGAACTCCTGTTCCTGGTTAACATTTCACTCTTATTTCCAAGGTCTTTTGGCACCAGGTGGACTGATTTACTATGGGTTTGAAGTTGTTCCATGGGGTTGCTTATAATAATGAAGGGAAACAAGATGGAGTCTCTCAGCAATAGGCTAAGCAGACAATTCTCACTAAAAACATCCCACATCAGGCTGCTCCCAGGGGGTTCTGAGTTTCACTCTGCTTATAAAGGATTCTAAAAATCCAGATTAAAGCCCAACCGAGTCAGTTGGCCACACCTTAATGAAAGTAATGTCATCAGAAGGTCCTATTTGCAATGGCCTCACACCCACAGGAATGGATTAAGATTATGATTTTCTGGGGTACATAAGTCTTAAGACATCATAATAAAATATAAGTACCATGATAACATACACACGCCACTTCTTTCTTGAAAGCTATAAGCATATTTAAAGATTTAGAGAGGAATTACAGTTATTTAAAGTACAAAGGTAAGGGTGGGAATAAATTAACTGAAAGAGAATAACATGATAAGATATTTTGATTAAAATAATTCATTTTCCCTATAATTAATCTATATTAAAGTTTAATTTCATTGTTATCTATCTTCTAAAAAGCCATATAATGTTCATCAGCCTATAATAATACACGTCTAAACATATAGGTGAATATATATCCACATACACATGTGGATACATATATGTATACATAAGTATGTACACACACACACACATATATATATATTTAGTTCCAGAGGTTTATACATTGACTTGTTGCTATTTGAAGTTAAACCTATTAGAATCCTGCTTTTGATGAAAGAGATTAAAAATCTACAATACTTTGTGTGATAATTTGAATACCATAAAGTGTAAAAGAAACCAATAGCACAACTTTGATGTTTAAGCATTTACTCTGTCTTACTGATACCCGAAAAAGGAATTGGACCCGTGTAATGATGTGATATTTTGTTATATTACCAATTTTGAGTGGGTTTTTAAAAAATGGGTAAAGTTTATACACATTGCTAATATGTGACTTTTGTAACTAGGTTCTTACTTCCTATAGAATCCCTTAAACTCTTTGCCACCTGTTTGAGTTACCTAACTTTTGAGAATGAGTAGTGTTAATTTACTGAAAGGCCAAAAAAAAGCTACTCAATTAGAATCAGATATATAATTGAGAATGCTTATCTTCCTAAATGTAATGACAACTCCAATAATAGTTGGCATCATTTTAAAACTGAAATTTATAGGTTTTATCTGAGCACTTACAGAAGTATGTGCTAGGCAATTGGCAGTTTCTTAATTATTTCTTAATTCTATGCTTATTCAATGCTTATTCAAAAAAAGAATGTTCTAGCGTGAAAAGAGGGATTAAAAATTAAAACCACATATCTATTACCATTGCTTTAATATAAGAGCAATAAAGCAGTGCAATATTAATGATGTGTTCTTTAAGTACTAATTAGAATGTAAAAACTTCCATCCCTTGAACAATCCTCTAAATTAAACAAATAAAACTCAAAGGTTAATCTGTATTTTCTAATAGTAATCAGGAAATTCCCAACCGAATTCTGAAATTGAGAGCTCCCAATTTGCCACTTAATGTATCCTGGTAGAGCCACTCCGGCTCCATTCTGCATAGAGAATCAGAAATATAGCATCCATTACCTATAACAAGAGCTGTGTGCCTCTAAGAACTAGAAATGTTTTCTCAAAGGACTTCTTAAATGATGCTATTTAATAGCATGAATCATATGAAATTAGAAATTGAAAAACTTGCTGGCATTTACAAATGTGTGTATATCATGCAAAGATACTGAATGCCATCGGTGTTTTTAATATGAGCTTCCTCATACTTTTTTCCCCTGGTAACTTGTTATATATAGAAAATGAACATAAAAAGACAGCTGCGTAAAAATTATCTGCATTTTGTTAAAGCAACCGTCAATTAAAATATCAGGATTTCATTTTTAAGGTCATCTTCTCTGACTTCATTTTTTTTGGAAATGCTTCTTAATGAAGCTTTATGGTGTCCGTTTTATGCTAATTAAACTCTATAATCCTTTTCTTTGTACAGATTTGTGAAGGTCCCTTGTGTTCCTCTCTTTTATTAAGCATAGAATCTAATGAAGCTCAAGCAGTGTTTCTGGGCAATTATTGCTTACAGTCTGAAGTGAACTTCAGTTCCAAGCCATTTGCATTTATGTTCTAAAACTAAATGATTAATGTAGATTTTTACACATTTTTAGGTTTAATTTTTCAGAGTAATGAAACCATAATTTCAAGCTCTTGGAATCTTCTTATCTCTTACTTAATTCCGTATGTAATTGAGAACAAGTTTTTAATATAGACAGGAGGAATTTCCAAATATAAATCGATTATCCTTGAAGCCACACTAATACAATTAAAGCAAAATATCTGACTGGTTTAAAATATACTAATAAAGGAAATTTACAACATTAATTTTCCCAAGATAGTATTACAATATCTTACCAGTTTGGTGTGCTTATATGTTTCAATCTAAGCAACACAACTCAGAAAAATAGTTTTATTAAATGCCTATGAATTGAACTATATTTTAAATACCAATCAGTACCCTTACAAATTTTACACATTGCATTCAGTTGGCTAAAGAGAAATGTGCAATTTCTTGAACTTTAATATATGGTTTCAAATATGATTTCCTATTTAAAGGTATGACTTTTTCCTTTATTAGAGAAGTTGCAGGTATATAGAACAGTCATGTTTCAGAATGTGGTAGATTCAGTTGTCAACTTGGCTAGGTGAAGGTGCCTAGTTCTATTGCTGTGGACATGAGCCAATGGCACGTGAACCTCACCTGTTGCTAATTACATCTGCAGTCAGCTAGGAGGCGTGCCTGCTGCAATGAATGATGTTTGATTTAATTGACTGGTGCTTGAATGAGAGAGCGCAATGCAGCACAGCCCAAGCAGCTCAGCATACCTCATCTCAGCACTTGCAGCTCAACCCAGGCCTTTGGAGATGCAGAAAGAAAGCACCCTGGGGAAAGTTGTTGGAACCCAGAGGCCTGGAGGGAAGGCCAGCAGAGACCATCCTGTGTCTTCCCACGTAAGAAAGAACCTCAGTGGAAAGTTAGCTGCCTTTCCTCTGAAGAACTATATGTTAACTAAATAAATAAATCCCCTTTTATTGAAAGCCAATCCGTCTCTGGTGTATTGCATTCCAGCAGCTAGCAAATTAGAACACAGAACAATTGGGATTCCCATATACCACCTCACCACCACTTTGTATTGGTATGGAACATTTGTTACAATTGATGATAACACATTTTTATATTTGTACTATTAATTAAAATCCATGGTTTAACTTAAGGTTCAGTGTTTGTTCAGTGTACTTCCATGGATTTTTTTCATTGTATTCTGTTACCATATATACAATCTAACATTTCCCTTTCAATCATATTCATATATCTATTTCAGTACTGTCACCTGCATTCAGATGTTGTGCTACCATCACCACCATCCATTACCAAGACATTTCCATCACTCCAGAAAAGAACCCTGTACATTTTAAGCTTTAACTTCCCTTCCTCTATCTTCATCCTGTCCCCTGGTAAACTATATTCTAGATTCTGACTGTATGAGTTTGCTTATTCTAATTGTTTCAAAGCAGTGAGATCCTACAGTGTTTGCCCTTTTTGTCTGTCTTATTTCACTCAACATGATGTATTCATGTTTCATTCTTGGTTTGCAAAGTGCATCTTTTATGTCTTATATAACATCATGCATAATGTAAGAAACTTATAGTAGTATACTTTAATTGCTCTTCTTTCATGATTTGCCCATTTATTGGGTGGCTTTTTTTCTCTACATATATAAACACCATAATATATTACTATTTTTTCTTCTAAGTAGGAGCTTAGCCACTTAACCTTTAAATGGGAAAAATTTCATTTACATTAACTTTTCATGTATTGACCTGATATAATATTCTCACATGGAAATATGTAAAGTTGAAAGGAATAGTGAGCACTCAAATGGGTAAATATTTAAATAAAGACAATGTTGACAGTGCACAAAAATTTGTAATAACATTACTATTTTTAAAGAGGCATGCAGCTAAAATGCATGACAACAAAAATACAAGACAGAAAGGAGTTAAATAATATTTACAGTTCCTACAGCTCTGGCTGTATTTGGTTAGTTACAAAATACTTTCATTTGGACTGTAATAAGTAAATTCTAAAAGAATAGGCAAAATGTACAACTAACAAGTTAACAATAAGGAATAAATATGTAAAAATAATTTAAAGATAAGACAAGCAAGAAGAAAATGGTCCATACAATATGTTTCAAATAGAAAATACAGAGTAATATAGAAGGCATAAACTAAAGTATAATAATAATTAGTTATAACAGTACTAAATACCCTATATATTCTGCTCACAGTATACATATTTTAAATATAAATTTACTAAATATTTGCAAGTAAAAGAAAGACAAAAGGACTCAATAAAAAATGAACCAAAGAGAGCTGTAATAGCTAAAATATGAAATTAAGTCAATTGAAGGCAAGAACTATTACTAAGGATAATTCACAATGATCAAAGTGTCAATCCATTAGGAAGATATCACCATATTAAATCTGTATGCAACCAGTAAAAAGCATCAAAATATATGAAGATAAAAGTGGCAAAACTAAGACAAAAAAAAATTTATCAACTATAAATCATAATGGAAGACTGTCATAAGCATTGCTTCTAGCTGACAGAAGAAGCAGAAAAAAATTAATAAAGTTATAAATGTCAACTAGCAAAGTGACTGAATAGACATAGCAGCACATAGCTCCAAACACAAGCAGCATTTACATATTTTAAGCACACATGATATATTTACTAAAATGCACAATATAGTGGGCCACAAATAAAGCCTCAACGACTTTTAAATTCTTTAAATTTTACAAAGTGTGCTGTCTGGCCAGAATAGAATTAGGCTGTAAATTAATAAAAATATTTAACTAGAAACTCTTGGCTTTACCTGGATATTGAACAATATACTTCTATTTCCAATAACAGGGTAAACTATGATTCTGAGTCTATTGACTATGTTTTCTCCTAATTTTATCACAATTCCCTTTCTTCTGGCACATATTCTGATTTTTACTGTACTCCAGACATTGTACATATAACACAACAATAAAATCGCTAGTCTGATTTTTTTTTCCTCAAAGAATAGAAGCCCTTACTATTGTCTGCAATTAGGGTGAAAAGCTGGTTATTCACATTTTTCCTAAAGTTAAATTGAGTCATGCTAGCCCACAGTGTTAATTAGATTAAGTTAAATTGTAATTAGCCCAAACCCTAACTTCCTGTGTGTTGCCACCTTCTCTGTCCTGTATGCATTTAAGCCCAGAAACCATTGAGCTGCAGTTTCAGATACATTTAGATCACCATTTGATTCACTTCCAGTGGGGTCCCAGAATCCAAATGCAAACACTGCAAGAATGCCTAAGACTGCATGACTTGTCTCTGTTTTTTAGCCCCTCCTTTATTGGTATTTTCATGGAAAAATTAGCATTGGTGGAGGAAGGCCGAGAGATTCACATTTACTTTGGGCATTATCCAAAGCCAAAAAATCCCCGTGCCTATATTTTTCTAAAGGTCCAGTGATTTTTCCTTGTCTCTTCATAGTCTCCCCTCCCATGGGTGGTTGTGCCAACATCTACCTGTGCCTGGACAAAGATGGAAAGTGTGATGGTTCATTTCTCTCTAGAAAAAGCTCATTTCTCTCTAGAAATAGACTCATTGGGATCTCCCTACGGTCACCGCTCTTTGCCGGCCAATATTCGAGATATGGTTTTTATTTTGTGTGGGTTTTGCTATTGTTTCATAGCTTCACTCCACATAGGAGCAAACATCTGTCATTTTCTTTTATAGGTTATGTGGAGTAAGGAATAGTCTCCAACTGATTGATTAATCAAAGAAGAAATCAAAACAGACATTAGAATATACACTGAAATAAAAAATAACAAATGACATATCAAAATCTGTGGGATGCCACACCAATTATATATGTTAGGAAAGGAGGCACTGAGACTCAATGATATTAGCTTCCACTTGAAGCATTTAGATAAGGAACAGATCTAAAAAGAAAGTAGAAGGAAAAAAACAATAAAAAAGTAAGAGCAGACATCAACAAAGCATATATACACTAAAAAATAAATAAAAAGCCAAAACTTAGTTGTATAAGACTTTGAAGGCTTTAACAAACCGGATCATCACAAAATAGAGAAAACACTTATCAGTCATACTAGGTAGGAAAATGGGATAAAAGAAAAGAGAAGATTAGAAATAGATTATGAAATTATATGTTGAAAAATTTGAAAAGATGGGAAAATGTACAGATAAAACTGTATTTACTGGCATGGAGTAGAATGAGAGTGAAATAGGTTTGGAGGAGAATAACCAGGGGTTCTATTCTTTACAAGCTAAATTATTAAATATGAAGTGGAGATGTCAAGTAAGCAATTGAATGTTTGAATTTGGGTTTCAGAGGGAATATTTGAACTTCAGATAAAATTTGGAGATGATACGTTATAGGTATTGTTTACAACAATGACATTTGATTAGATCACTAGCAGAATAAGTGAAGTTAGATAATATAAGCATATTAAAGGAAGAGCCTATGGCTTCTCAAATAGTCATTGATCATAGAGAAAAAGAAAACCAGCAAAGGAAACTATGAAAAAGCAGTCAGTGATATAGAAGGAAAGCCAACGGTGTAAGTTAAATGAAGAGAACATTTCAAGGAAGAGGCAGTAAACAATTATTTCACGTCCTGATATTCGAGCAGAATATGCTCCCTTTAAAACGCCACACATTTTGACACAAGAGTAATCAGATGATTGAATCGATGTTTTAGATTTTGCACTATGGGCTTTAACACGTTTAGCTGTTATTTATATTTTATCAACGATTGCATTGCTAAGGTTCTGTGCTACTCTTTCTAAAACATACGAGAAAATACCAACTAAAAAGATGAATAGCTTTGTTGACTCAGGTTACTATCACAGAAAGAGAATACGTCTATGGCCCTGAATATTATGAATCACTATTTTCAGGGAAGCCTGCTAAGGAAAAGGGAGTAGAACTTTCTATTCCTTTTCACTGAAATGCAGCCAAATTATAGCAGAATTGTCAATAAAAAATAAAAATGAAAATAAAATTTTTGGAAAGAATATAATTTTCATAAAAATCACTATTAATTTTAAATAATACCATTTTCATTTTATTTGTTATCAAAGGGGAATTACAATTATGCTTTTTTTAAAACCCTTTTCTTTTCTAGTGCTTGATGGAACCACTAAAAATGGTTTTTATAATAACTGGAGTTAATTAAAATAGCATTCTTTATGTAGGTTTTCTGTAGATTTTCTTACTTAGAATGTATGTTATATTAATTACATATCATTTCCATACACATATACTAATAAAAATATATAATTTATGCAAACCCTAACATGTAAAAAGGAGCCTAGAGAGGAAGAGATAAGAGAAAGGAAGAAAGGGAAGAAATGCAAGTGATAAAGAATATGAGAGCAAGAATACAATCAAGAAAAAGAAAGAAAAAATATGCTGCATTAAAAGTTGGGCTGAAATTTATAGAACTACATGTTAAATTCTGAACCAATATTGACATAAATTTACAAGTCACAATTTACCTGAAGGGTTTTTAAGCTAATAAGATTTTACATAATCTTTACTTTTATGCCATATTAATTTGACAAATTTAATTTAACAGCCCAGTGAAAGAATCAAGTTTATATCCTCAGTTTTATTACAGAGTTTAGCTAAATTGGACATTAAATATATGTTCTCAATTCTTTTAAACGTGGCAAAATCAGAAAATATCAGTGCTGAATAAAGCAAAATAGGTTTAGACTTTTGATTGTTTGTCTTCTTTTGCCTCTCTTTTTTCCATTTCAAAGAATGTTCTGCTTTAGAGAGTCCAGCGATGTCTTGGGCTGTAGGAACTGACATTGTAAAGATATTTGAATTCATCCCATTTTAGTCTTCCCAGGCCCTGCAACTAAAGTAGCAGTTCAAAGATGAGTTCTACTGAAGTTTGTGGAGAAGTCACAATTCGAAGATGTCCCATTGGTGTACTCAATAAATTAACTCAGTTGGAATGCCATACTTGCTTCTAATTGTACCTCAAGAGTAATCATGTCCTCACTCTTCCTTGTACCGCTTCATAAGATTAAATTCAAATGTCTGAACAGAAGAAAACCAAACTGTCCCATCTCAGAGAACATCGGTGGAGAATGAGAAGAACTTTCTCAACAAAAGCAAGTCCCATGAATTCAGATGTTCTCTGACTTTGTTTCTTTAAACTTGACATTTTGTTAAACTTTTTTTTTCCCCTAGAGCACAATGAACTCAGCTAAAAAGAAGGGCACTGCTGGGAGTAGGCTCACTTTTCCTTTTCACTGGAAGACCTTTCCAAACAAAAGCTTTTACCCCACAGTTGACACAGGGGGAGTCAGAAAAATATTTCCTTTGCTCCATCTGTTTGATTTGTATTTATGTTTACTAAGGATACATTTTATATCATTATAAGCAAAGTAAACGCTACGGTATATAACTCTGTGGTAATTTTACTCCCATTAGGCTTCATGTAAAAGGACTTAGTAAGGACTAGATTATGAATTTTAGAGGTCTATTCAGCATACGAATAAATATATGTCAAAGCAAATAGTAAGTGGTATGTAGATTAATAGTGTTTAAACTAGTAAGACTTTGGGGAAAACACTATCATAGTGAGGAAAGAATAACAAGTGAGGAGAAAAAAAAGACATGGATTCACATTTTGGCTCTCCTACATGTGGCACTTGGTCATGTGATTTAGTTCTTCCAGTTATTCAATTACATTATCAATATTTAGGTAACTTACATTTCCTTATTATAAAATAATGTACATTCATGGCAAAAATATATATAAACTACAGATAAGCACAATGACTTTAAAAACTCATTACCTGTAGTTAACCAGTGGCATATTTTTCTTTATACCCTTTTCAGTCTCTTCCCTAGGCATGTTTATGCATGCCTGTTTGCTTTACAAATAAGGAGTCTTTCTTTGCATATTGTTTTATACAACTTTTCATTCAAAATATGAGTTACAAGTACTAACAGCTGTATATTCATTTACAATGATGGGCAGTATATTCTATTCTAACATAGCCTAATTTAATAAATCCCCTATTGCTGAACATTTAAATTGTTCACACATAAAATATTTAGACTTATAAACATGTAATTTTATAGAAGACTAGAACCTACAGCTTTTTTTTATTGTCAAAATTTTAAATAAGGAAAGCTGTTCACAGGTATGCCTGAAATATGAAATTATCAAGCTGATGTCATTAAGCCTTGTTACATGCATCTGCAACACTTCTTTACATACTAGTTATCTAAAATCACCTAAATATGGTTTTCTATTACAGAAACTACTATTTTCCAATAGAAATTCCATTCATTTGCAATTTTCAACCAGTTCATTTCAAATATAATAATATGATGCTTCATCTTTTGCTTTATAATTTTTTTTTTTTTTTTTTTTGCATGGGCAGGCACCAGGATAGAACCCAGGTCTCTGGCATGGCAGACAAGAATTCTCCCACTAAGTCACCGTCACACCACCCCATCTTTTGCTTTAAAATGTGGTTCTTAAGGTAGGAAAAAAATTGTAAGGGAAAAGGAACAGTTAGAACAAAGGACTTTTACAACAAAAGTTTCTGGCACAAGAAGAAATGTAGGAATTGCTCAAGTGTCCCCCTTTTTAGTTTGAAAACTTCATAATGTCCTTAGTCAAATTAATTATGTCACCCAATTAAATTTGAAATATACCATTAACTTAAAGTTAATTTTGCAATAATGGTATAATTTATATGAAGCTGATAAATTAATGAGGAATGTGGTTTTCAATCTTTGAACATGTAAAACTCACCTGAGGAGTTCATGAAAATGCACATTCCCAAGATCCACCCCAGAAATACAGATCTGATATGTCTGGGATGGGCTATAATTTAAAATTTTAAAAATCTCCCTAAACTGTACCACTGAAATTTGAACTTTATTTTTAGAAAGGTTAACTTAGAAATGTATTGACATTTTCTTAATAGTTTTGCAAGATTATTGGAAATAAATGTTGAACTTAAATAAAAGTGAATATATTGTCTTAGCAGCCTTCACATTTATTGAGCAAAATATCCAATAATGCAATTACTTTTTATAGTTTTTGATAATCATAATTTTCTGCCTCTCTCCAAAAACACAAATACAGTTTTCTTAATTACCATGATTTGTATCTAAGGTGCCCAGTAAAAACTGGTTCCTTCCACTAAAACAGTGTGGTAGCTTGGAGTTATATACCCTAAGAAACATTTTTTTTAAACTTAGTCCATACCTATGGGTGTGAACCTGTATAGATAGGACCTTTTGATGAGGTTACTTTAGCCAAGGGGTATCTCAGCTGAATCAGGATGGGTCTTAATCCTTTTGCTGGAGGCCTTAAAGGGAGGGTCACACAGAGAGAGAAAGACCTGCAGAGAGAAAGCCCTGCAGAGAGTAGCCAGAAGATGGAAGTCAATGGAACCCTGAAAAGAAAGGAGAAATCAGGAGAAGCCATCATGTGCATTGTCATGTGGCAAAGGGACCAAGGAATAAGGATCACCAACAGCCAGTCCCAGAATGCTGCAGCCTTCTGGGAAAAGGTATTATAATGCCTTGATTTTGTACTTCTCCTGGCCTCAAAACCATGAGCCGATACCTTACCCTTGTTTAATCCAACCTATTGCATGGTAATTGTTTTGGCTGCTAGGGAACTAAAACAGATGAGAGAGTGTAAGTGTTCCCCCCAGGTTTTCTTCTGTTTATTTGGAATTAGAACAAAAAGAAGTGCAGGACTAAGAATGAAACTTCTAAAAAGTCACCATAATTTGGGGATTCATATCTGTGTAATTTATCCTAAGGTCAACTCTTCTGTGTCATTTTTCCTTACATTCCAGCCTTTAGATTTTACCAAACTAGTGGACTCCACTTCTTACTGCACTTGTGCCATCTGTCAGACAATTCGTATCCAGCAAGACACCTGGTCAGTGTTCTCCAGCCTCCTCTCACTCTAGCGTGAAATAGATAAAGGAAACATTTTCACCTGATTTCCCCCTTGTCAAAACCATGACAACAAATCTATGCATTCTGTGATACACTCTAAAATCTATTTAAAATAAAATTGCAAGAAAAGATAAAACTAATTTAATAAATACTACATCTATGAGTAATTAAAAGTACATTCTAAAAAAAATCCAAACTCAATCATTATCTCTCATTATGCAGGAATGATGAGATTTCAGTAAATAAAGAAAAAAATTCTTGAGGTAAGCACTAAAGGCATCATTCCATATAATAATTCTCTTGTCCACAATTTCCCTTTTGAGATGAAAAAGAGAAAACTGATTATTTTGGAGTAATTCAAGTTTAGATTGAAAGTGCTTACATTCTCTATGATATTCATTGTGACCAATATCTCCATCTCAATGGGTTTCACACAGCTCACGAGGAGGATGTGGCAAATGACAGGAGAAAGTTTGCACTGTCACCCCTTATCCAAATTTTTTTGTCAGTCACTTGATCCAAGGTTTTAATCTCTTTTTTTCTCATATAGTGGTTTCCTGGTAGATAACATTGAAAGATGAGCTCTTCTATTAAATTTTAGAAAACTTTTCTCTAATTAACTAAAACCTAAATCAGACTTTGTCCATGCCTACAGTGATTATTTTTCATTAACTGTGCTTATTGCCAATTTAGAAAAGTCAATAGAGTATAGTTTGACCTACAGTTGCATTTGGACTTAACTGACTTAACCAAATACATGCAATGATATAAAATATATGAGCACTCTTTTGCTGTTATCAATGAAAATTAAAGTTAGTGATGTGTCTCTTCCCACTTCTTTAAAATGCTAAAGCTATTTCAACACTAACTTATATGGCTTTTCCCATTTTCTATTAAATTCTAAATATTAAAATCCAGAAGTATCAATGCATCGCTGGTTAAGACTGGTAGAAGCTACAAATTTTCATCTTATGTCATTTCTGTTTTCCCAGTTTCCATGCTACCATTTTACTCCTCACTTTCTACTTTCATGACTACAGATTATCCTTGAGTTTGAAATATAAATAAAGCTAAAATGGTAGTCATTACAATCACAAGAGTTGGCAATGGAGAGCTGATGCAATGGGAATAATTAAAATGTACTAAAAAGAGAAAACTCTTGACATAAAAGTACGATTGTTTTTAAAACTATTTGGGAGTTCATGTAAAATAGCTTTTTGAATTTCACAATGAAATTTTCCAAATGTGGCATTCAAAGAATGTATATTAAAAAAATAAGTGCTTGGCCAGTATTTAAAAATTGGTAAATAACAAGTATTGGAGAGGATGTACAGAAATTAGAACTCTAGTGTGTTGTTTGTAGGGACGTAAAATGCTACAGCCACTGTGGAAAGCAATATTGTGGTTCCTGAAAATGGACCGACACTTCACTTCTTGGTATACAGCCAAAGAAAGGAAAAGAGCATGTCAACCAGATACTTGTACATTAAGATTTATAGCAGCATTATTCACAATAGCCATCAACAAATGAAGGAATAAACAAAATGGGGCCCACACACACAATGGTATATTATTTGGCCATAAGAAAAGATGAAGTTGTTAAACATGCTGCAATACGGAAGAGCCTTATAAACTTTAGGTGCAGTGAAATAAGCTACTCACGTATTGTAGGATGTCACTTATAAGGAAACACCAAGTTCACAGAGACAGATAGAAGAATAAGGGTTACCAGGGGGTGGCGAGAGGAGTATAGACGCTGTGTACATTTGGTGTGGATGTGGAGTGTGTGTAAATAAATTTAATTTAAAAGTTAAAATAAAAATTAGTTACTTTTCTAAATTAAAAGAATAAAGCCACAATGTTTCATGAGGTTTGGAAGTGCTTGGCTAGCTGGGTTTCAGGTTTTATACTGGCAGCAAGGGATAGCAGTTCTCAAACTCTGTCTTTGAGGGGAAAAGCAGGACACAAGAGCCAGGGACAGGGTCTTAAAAACTGGGCCTGCCCCAGAAATTAGGTTAAAAATGTAAGCATTTTCCGAGGCTCACATAGAGCTGTATAATTGCTAGTGGATGACAGTAAAAAAATTCAAGCATATAGGACTGAGCAATTTATCTCCAGGAACCCTCAGGAAATAAGCTCAGACCTAACAGTATAATCTGGCCAGTCATGCATGGTATCACAAAGTAGACAGCTAAGGTGACTGCAAAACAAACTGCCAGACAAGAAAGAATAAGTGTAGAGACAAAGAAAATTAAAACACAATAATGAGCATGAAGATGAAAACGAAAAGCACATGAAAAAAATTTATATTACAGAAAAGCAATCAACCAACTGAATAATCAGATGACTTCACAAACCATAATATGTAAATGACAGCACATTCTCAGAAGATGTTAAAAATAAGTACAGCGAAGACTCTCAAAGAGATGAAAGAAGCATAATATCCATTAACAGAAGAAAATATATAGCAAAATAGACTATAGAATCAAAACCAGTTAGCTATCCAAAAGAATGAACTGCAAGTACTAAAGAAATACAAAAAAAAAAATTCAATCAATGTTATAAATCTAGAATAAGCACAAAATAAAAATAAAATGATTAGTGAGAGAGTGCTGGAGAATTCGCTCAGAATAAACCAAAAAGAAATAAACTACATGTGGAAGATTTAAAAGATCTGAATCTTGATTGAGGGGCTCCAAAATACGTCACATAGTAATTCCAGAAGGAAGGACAAGAGCAAATGACAGAGGAGAATTAATAGTCAAGAATGTTCCACAACTGAACTAACATGTGAGAATTCAGATGAAAAAGGCACACAAATTGTGACGCAGTATACTTAAAAATTTAACCATACTATAGTGAACCTACAGAACATCAAGGATAAAGAAACCCTTAAAAAGCAGTACCACAATAATTTCTGAAATGCTAACTAGAAGAGCTATATTTAGTCAATGCTAACTTTATAAATATTTTGCAAGTTATCTCCCTTGCAAATAATAAAACTTCAGAAAAGAATAAAAAAGGAAAGTCTAGATTTTGATGTAATGAAACAAAAAAATTCTCCAAAAAGAATATACACATTAAAAGATACCAGAAAAATGCTAATACAAAGTGAAGGGAAATTAAATTGGAGTTAGACACAGACAGAGGTAATTATCAATGTTGGGATGGGGATTTTTTTTCTTCATATATCAGCATTGTCCCATGTGAGAATTTTTCTGAAGATAATGCAAAATCTTAAATATTATTCAAAAGAAAAAACCCTAAGAATGTTAAGAACACATTTTAAATTGATGAAGAATAAGGAGGCACTTAAAAATATATATATATATAAAATGAATCTATAATAATACAGTTATGTTAATGGTGTGAAACAATAACTCAATCTGTATAACAATTAGATAACCTAGAAATGGATCATCACATATGTAACACATCTTAATTTTTTAAACTTTAATTTTTTAAATAATTTACATTGAAAACCTCATGTTTAAAAAATATAAAATAACATTTGATCGTCCCATACACTATTACCTGAAATAAATTCTAATAATATATAAAAAGCATGAAGCTATCTGAATAACGACACATTTTTGAAAATTGTATTAGTGGCTAGTCATTCTCCTCCACATGGCTCAGACTTTACGAAAATGCATTTGCCAATTCAACTGTAAGACCATGTCAGTGTGTGTTCTCTCTATATCAGTATCTCAGTCTTTGAAAATCTCTGCTTAATACTTATCCAGTTGAAATAGGTAAGATGATTACAAAAAGTTTTCCATATTCTTCATCATCAGCAATGGAATCCTCTATGATTTGATCAAAAGATATTTGGCCTTCATACATTTTTAAGAATGTCATGAAATACGTAAGATACAGAGACACCAAAAATATCTATTATACAAGTTGTATCTTTACCATCTAATGCCAGATTAATTGCTCAAAGGCCAGCTAAAGGGTTTGTTAAAATGGTTTTACCCATTTGGCTAGCTTTTTAATGTGCTTATAGCATAACATGCATCTTTGCAAGTTAGCTTACACAGAATGATGAAGGCAACCTAATAGAAGAATATTAAAGACAAACATCTGTTTGTGAAATAAATTTTTCTGTTTGTGTTTATAAATTTTTAGTTAAATATTTTCTGGAGCTAAGCAATTTCATTTTCAACAAACACTATGATTAGACTTCCAAATAAACATATAGTCAGGTAAGCAATATATTGAGTATTTAAGTTTTATTAAAAACATTATTTTTAGAACTTATTTTTTTCTATTGAAACTCAATTCATGTGGGTTATAAACTATTCCAGGTCAGGATTTATGTGATTCTTACTTATATACACCAAGAAAGCTAATAATCTTCTATAATAATCCTTATTGTGACACAATAATTTTAAACATTCTTTTTCTCATAGCAGATTCCTAAGATGCTTGCATTATTTATTTCTAAATGGCATCAGTACATTGGCAAAATGTATTGCAAATAAAAACTATTTCAGCACTGTTTAAATTATCTTTATGATCAGTCTCGTATTTAAATTAGCTTGAAGGACCAATTCTTCGAACATAAAAAATTCACACTCATAAAACCCTTCTCCATTTTAATAATGTTTTTGTAAGATTCATTTTGGTTTTAAGGTAAAAAAAAAAAAAAAACATTCTCTGGTAATGTGTTATGACTGCAAAATACAAAGGGAAGGGTGGGCCACGATGGCGCAACAGAGTTCTTGCCTGCCGTGCCTGAGACCCGGGTTCGATCCCCAGTGCCTGCCCATTCAAAAAAAAAAACACAAAGGGAAACAAGGGATATAGGGAACAATTTTAACAGTCACACAGCCAGGCCTAAGGAGTAGGGAAAAGCTCATCACTCAGTTATGAATGCCCCATCAGGCTGAGTATCTCACAGCAGGTTTAACAATCTGTCCTCCAGGTTATCCTGTAATTCTAGCTTAGTCTTATTTCCGCCTTATTACTACAACACTCTACTTTCTGTCTTCCTCATAGTTTCAGCTATAATGAATACTGCATCATAAATTTTGCCAGCTCTCTTCTTTCTTTTCTCGATGTCTCTCCTTCTGCATGATACACTTAATTGATGATAGGTTTTGGACTCAAGGTCCCCAGAGCAATCATCTAATTGGGTCAAACTTTCAGTAAGCAGTCTTTCAGGACAGAGCTGGGTCAAGCGTCTTGCAAAAGGGTGCTGATGGGTGAAATGCTTGCACCTGGTCCAATCAGCATGGTCTTCCCTGTGGGGTCAGCAGGGACACCTCAGAAAGAGGCTCTAGGCGAAGCAGAAAATCATACACTTCTCTGAAAGGACCAGTATAAATGCACCTTGAAGGGCTTTTCTAATACAAATATGATGTTTTAGATTTGACAGTGCCTAATCTATTGGATATAAATTGGTAGGACTTCTCTTTTGTACCCCCCCTCCTTTTGGATGCAGGGAAAAAAGGCATTTGCCAAAAATATACTTGGAGGTGATAAAATTCACAAGACTACCACAAGAAACTGGCTGAATTTGGAATGTCACGGGAAAAGTGGGCCAGAGAGAATGGGGCAAGGAGAAATCTAGGAAGGAGAATTTATTTTAAAGAATGGACAGTAGTGACAAGGCAGGGATGACATGAGCTGGGGGCTGCAGTCATAATCTGAAAAGTGACTGTGGGGTCCTGTCCTTTCCTATGGCAATTACATCATTTTGCATTATCCCTTGACTCTCTGTGGTTTGAACCTGGAATCTAAAATCTTAATAAATGTGGGCCTAAATCTTAAAGTTCCCAAATGTGAATGATTGCATTTAGGGTTGACATTGAGAAACAT
Source organism: Myrmecophaga tridactyla (assembly GCA_004026745.1). NCBI lineage: Eukaryota > Metazoa > Chordata > Mammalia > Pilosa > Myrmecophagidae > Myrmecophaga > Myrmecophaga tridactyla. Next base: position 68,714 of record PVIY010005426.1, read on the forward strand.
TTTCTCTTTTGTTCCTAGTTGTGGTAGGAAACAAAGATAAATTCTGTTTTGGCTAATATACTCTCAGATATATAAATATATAAATAAATATGACTGGGAAAGGGAGAGAATGATACAACCAATTCATCTTTCCCATAACTGAGGACCCAATAGAAATGTACATGAGCCACTCTGATGTAACCTAATCAAACATCTGAAGAAATCGGTCATTTGGTGAGCTGTAACATCTACTGATTATGTCACCCCTGAACCTTAGCGTATAGTCAATGTCTGTAGTGGCTAAAAATAAGCAACAATTGTAGCTTTATATTCCTTCTTTTGTTCAGGTCTTTAACTGAACTCTTAAAACCAATGGTTTGCTTCAGTCAGGGTTTAAATATTATAATTTGTTCATCGAGCATATGTCTTTGAAAGCTAAAAGACATATACCCAGCTATCTTTGATTGAAAATTGTGATACAAAGTGGGACCACAGCACATAAATTCTATGCCCATCTACCTGCTAGAAAGCACAGAAAAGGAAGGAATATTTTCACACTATGACTGATAGACTCCTTTATCATGTGTATTAATCTATGAGGATACCACAGACTTTAAAAACAAAATGCTTAAACACATTTTTTGGAAGAAAAAGTTTTAAAATATGAAATATGGAAAATTTTGATATTGAGATATAAAGGGGAAGTGTACCAGTGTTTTTCTTCTGGGGTATTAAAATATATCAAACTCATATATATCCTCTATGTATAGTTTATATTGTATTAGCTAATGCTTGAACATCTTGAAATAGGAGAGAAGGAAAGGGCATTCATGGGACCTTTGCAAACATTATTAATGGTGACATAATTTAGAAGTTTAAATGTTATCCTTGGTCCTTTTCTTTCCTGGATTTCCAGGCTTCAATGAGTTAAGAGAGCTTACATAGTGATCCAGGGGACTAAACCTGGGGCCAAATTAAAAATTGAGCCCTAAATTTTGGTTTGGTTTTCAACTGGGGCACTGTTCTTTGATCATACTGTTTGCTCTTCGAGGAAAACAGCAGAAAAATGTGTCTTTTAGGGCATAAATGTCAGGCATAATAGTCAAAACATTTCAAAGTTTCTCCACACTTAACAATGTTTATTACTACCAGAGCAACCTAATACACATATATAAAATAAGAATATACTTCTCTATTACAGCAGTTAGTTTTGATGACTGTTCCCTAGCATAGTTTATGCTAGTTTTCTTCCCCTCTAATAAAATTTCTTTTGTGTACTATAGATAGAGTATAAGCAGAGAGTTAAGTTTCATTCTTTTCAACTACACAATCTTTGCATGTAAAAATATTGACTTAAAGAGAGATTTGTCCATTAAATATGTATTCCGCTAAGATTAAGCTGAGCTATAAACATTTTTTTTAGAGTTATAAGCATTGGATGAAACCAATTTTAAGTATAGCCCTTTTAGTTTAGTGAGTTTGAAATAACAACTTTTGCCTTTAGAACCATATATCTGCATAATATTAAATATGAAGCACCCAACCTATTCACAGACTTGTTTGCACAGAAATTATTTATCTGCATAGAGTCTGGAAACAGAAGCTTTCCAGGGCAATAGCAATATCACATATCACACTCCTAGGAGAGCAAAAAAAAGGAAGTAGTAAACATAGCCAGATAAAGACTGTGTCTACCCATGGAATTTGAAGTAAAAATCTGAGCCATCTGGACAACCAAAAGTACTTCTTTCACTTGAAATATCAGGTACCTGAGGCAAGAGTATAATTTTGCTTGAATTGAAAACATACCTGTTTCGTTTTGCTCTTGCACACATAGCATGCATGGTCCTTAGAAAACATATTTCTAGGCTTTTCTAAATACTGTTCTCCTTTCTTTAAAAAAATAATATTTTTCGTATGTGAAATAATTTATCGCCATTTCTGGTGGGTACATTTCTCAATAACCACTGAAGCATTACATAAAAGGGAAAAATGGTGACAACCATGCAAGACATTTAAGGTCCACTTTGCTACTTCTTGGCAACACATAGTTTTGGCGAGGAAAGATTTATGAAACTTAGAGATTTTTTACTCTTATGTAGGAAATCATGATCTAATTCTTGAATTTCCCAGCATGTTCAATAACAATGCTTATGTGTTGTGATGAAACTCTAACCAACAAGAAGTTAAATAGGAAATTGCCTCGACCAAAAAATCTAACTTAGTAGGTATATTGTCTGCATGGAAAGTATGTTGTAGAAATGCTAAATCTTTGTCGTTTCCTAACACTAAATGTAAAAATGTCTAAAACACTGTATTGTAAAGAAAAGAAAATAATATCTTAAGTCGCAGATTTATAACAGAGAATTTATGTTTCCAAGAAACAGCTGGCCTCATTACGAAACATTCGTTTGACTGAAAAGAAATAGAAAATTTGGCAACGAGGAGTGTCTACTCACTGCAACTCAAAATTATCCAATCTCAGGTTGTTTTTGCTTTTCTCCAACCAAAATTAAACTGAATGTGATATTTAATATTGGAAGTCAAAGGTGAAAAGATAAGGAACCTCTCACTCAATGTGCAGATTTTCTCTCTTTGCCACACTTGTATGGCTAAGCTACAGTATTCTATTATGGGTCTCTTTCACATGAATGAAATGGAACTTTCCCTTAAAATGAACTGCTCTTAGGTGTAAAATTCTATTTTATTTCCTTCTACCTGTCTTAGCAAAAGAGCATGAAAGAATCTATAACCTTAGACATATAACTGGGACTTATAGAATAATTTGCTCAAATAATTGAGGGATGATCTCAAAACTCTTCTCAACGGTAAATAGAATTTTGAGATTTGTAAGCAGTATGTAATCATGTTACTTTCTTTTTAGAGTCATTTATGCCAATATTGTATGTAGTTTCTCTTTCTAATTAAGGAAAATAAAATTATCCATCTCTTGCAACCAAGCACCTCACTCAGACAGACAACATATGACTATGATCCCAGGGTGAACTGTGAAGCCTGAGTGTGTGAATCCACAATGGGGACAACACTGAAATGAGCCATGACCATTGATGCTGCCAACTGGAAAGGATGAGAAGCTGGGGAAACAGAATTTTTGGGAATGGCTCAGAAACTTAAAAGAAATGACTTTGACCTATAACATTCTTGGAAAGGCCTTGGAGTATGAATTGTGTGGCCCGTTACCCTGATCACCAAGTGATTGCTTCCTAAACTACAAAAAAATAACATAAACTTATATAAATAAAACATAAACTTTATAAATAAAAACATACAAAAAAATCTGCAAAACAAATTCACCAACATGATATAGTAAATATGAGCCAAGATATAAAAGAGAAGTTAATATAGATCCAAAAATTATTTTACTAAGGACTTCCTATATACAGCTCAAGAAGCAAGGCATTATGGTAAGCATATGACATCATAACTGCCCTAAGGAAATTCACCATCTGTTCCTGGGGCAGCCAATCCCCCATTCATACACTAAAGGTAATGTGTTCTTAGAATGTTCCAGGCACTCCTCTAGGCACTGAGAATATCACAGTATATCATAGTCAAGGAAAAAAATAAGGGAATCCCTTTCTTCCACTATGAAGTCTGTATTGCTGTAGGGGTGAGCAAATACTATACAAAATACATAAATAATTATGCAATCAGTTTTAGATGATAAGTGTTATGAATAAATTTTAGAAAATGAGGTTAAGGAGTTTTAGGGGGGTATTTCAATCTGAAAAAGGGTGTTGTGTATAAACGCTGCTGAGAAGGTAAAATGTGAGCAAACGATTAAAAAGAATGAGCAAGTAGGTCATGCAGACGTCTGTGAAAAGAGGAGAAAAGAGCATTCCAAGTAGTGGAAAACATCCAAGTGCAAAGGCCCTGAGGTAGGTGTCTTGAGTCCTTGGGAACAACAGGAAGACTAGAATAAATAAATCAGAGAGCTCAAGCCTAGGGTTAATAAAATTGTTGATGAGATGTGGGGAATTATAACAGATTATCTGCAGGCATGCAGTCCCTGTTTGAGAACCACTAGTAGATTTTAAACAAAGTAATGGCGTGATTTGTTTTAGACCTGTAAAATCTCACTCTGTTTTCTGTAATGAAAATGGAAAACAGAAATGAAAATCCATAAAGAAAAAAGCTAGTTCAAATGTTATTGCAAAAATCCATCAAAAGATAACAGCCATTAGATATATATGGAATGGTAAAGAGCCTTGAATAGCCAAAGCCATCTTGCAAAAGAAAAGTGAAGTTGGAGGACATACATATTCCAATCTTTGAAAAAAAAAAGCATGATACCAGAAAGAGGACAGACATATGAGCCAATGGAATTGAACTGGGAGCTCAAAAAATCAACCCACAGAGTTATGGCCAACTGATTTTTGACAAGGGGGCAAAAACCACTCAATTGGGAATGAACAGTCTCAATAACAATGGTGTGGGAAAAATTAACATTTTCAAAAATAAGAAGTAAGACTTATAACTCACATCTTATACAAAAATAAACTCAGAATGGCCCAAGACCAAGAAATAAGAGCCAGAACTGTCAAACTCCTAGAAGAAAATGTAGAGAAGCATCTTCAGGACCTTGTGTGAGGCAATGTTTACATAGATGTTACACCTAAAGTACAAACAGCAAAAGACAATAAATAAATAGGACCTCATCAAAATTTAAAACTTTTGGGTCTCAAAGGACTTTATTATGAAACTAAAATTACAACCTATAAAATTGGAGAAAGTATTTGGATGCCGCATATATGATAAATGGCTCATATCCAAAATATAACAAAATCCTTCAACTTAAAAACAAAAAGACAAACAACCCAATTAAAAAAAAAATGAGCAAAACACTTGAATAGACAACTTTCCAAAGAAGACACACTAATGGGCAGAAAGCACATGAAAAGATGCTCAACAATTAGCCATCAAGGAAATGCAAATCAAAATCACAATGAGATGCCATATTACACCCATGAGAATGGCTACTACCAAAAAAATAAAACAGAAATTACAAGTATTGGAAAAGGTACCAGAAGTTGGAAAACTTATTCATTGGTTGTGTCAATGTTAAATGGTGCAGCCATTGTAGAAGACACTTTGGTGTTTCCTCAGAAAGTTTAGCATGAAATTACCATATGACTTGGCAATCCCACTACTAGGAATGCATCCAAAGGGTTTGAAAGCAAGGACTCTAACAGATATATGCACACTGAAGTTCATAACAGCATTACTCACAATTGCCAAAAGATGGAGACAACCCCAATGCCAATAAAATAATGAATGAATAAATGAAATACGGTGTATACATACAATAGAATATTACTCAACTGTAAAAAAAGAATGAAGTCCTGATACACATGACAACATACATGAAACTTGAGGACATCATGTTGAGTGAAATAAGCCAGATACAAAAAGGCAAATATTGTATGATCTCACTGATTTGAAACAATTGGAATTAGCAAACTTGAAGAGTCAGAATTTTGAATATAGGCTTCAAGAGTCCAGGTTGGGGATAAGGAATGGCAAGTTAAGGCTTGAAATGTATAGAGATCTTATTTGAAGTGAAGGAAACGTTTCGTTAATGGATCATAGTGATGGTAGCACAGCATTGTGAATGTAATTAACAACACTGAAATATATATCTGAATGTTATTAAAAAGAAATATTAGGTAGTATGTATGTAACAGAATAAATTCTTTTTTAAATCCATGGAATTACGCCACGTAGTGAACAATTAAGTTACTATGAGTATAGTTAATAGTATAATTATTAAAATATGATTTCATCAATTGTAACAAATATTCCCCACCAATGCAGGGTGTTAATAATAGGGTAGTATCTTAATTTGCAAGCTGCTATAATGTGATATACCAGAAATGAGCTTTTAAAACGGGGAATTTATTAAGTTGCAAGGTTTACAGTTTCAATGCTGTGAAAATATCCACATTAAGGCAATGCTATGAAAATGTCCAAATTAAGGCACCAACAAGAAGTTACTTTCACTCAAGAAAGGCCAATGAAGTTCAGGGTTTCTCTCTCAACTGGAAAGGCACATGGAAAACATGGAAAAAAAAGTCTGTTAGCTTTCTCTGCAGGTTTCTTGTTTCATGAAGGTCCCCTGGAAGCATTTTCCTTCTTCATTTCCAAAGGTCTCTGACTCATGGGCTTTGTAGCTTTTTCCAAGATGGTTCCCTCTTAATGGGCTCCAGTAAGCAACCCCACCTTGAATGGAGGGAAACACATCTCCATGGAAACCATCTAATCAAAAGTTACCACCCACAATTGTGTGGGTCACATCTCCATGGGAATAATCAAAAAGCTCCCAGCAATATTGACATTTGTGTGTGTCGGGGAGGGGAGGTGGGTTCTGACACACAAGTATGTCCACAAATAAATTAAGGAGCAAGGGGTATCTGCTCTTCACAGCACCTTTCCTCTCTTCTCCAAACAGTCCAACCTGATGAAATCTGGGTTTACCCTGAGATGAGTGAATCACTCAGCCATTTTCTCATTTGTGAACTTCCCAGTAGATAAGATGCCTTGTTGTCAAAGGGAATTCACTTTTGTACACAGAATATTCTCAATTCCAGCTTGGGTGGTTATGGATCCTTGACTTTTATCTGGTTGTTGATATAAGAACGGTGGTTGTATTTGCAGAAAATAAGAGAAGAACCTGTAATTCCAGTATGAAGCATTGTTAAAGAATTTTTCCTAGACTTGAACTTTTCTGCATTCTATTGCCATAAAGTGCATTAAGCCATAACAGAGAGTGAGGCAAATCGGTTTTTTGGGGTAGATAAAAATACGGAGTGCCTTAAAAAGTCTCCTCCATAAATGTAATATAACTAGTGATTATATTTGAAAGTTTGGTTACTGGATAGCTCATGTATAAGGGATGGTTAACTGATACAATATATGACATTAATTGTTAGAGATTGGTGGGTGATTAGAGTGGAGAAAATATGGGTTGTAAGTTTGGTGTGCACCTCTATTGTGATCAGAGTGAGATTTTATCACAATTTACTATTTATATATGTTCAAAGAGTCTCATTTACATATTGAAGTTACATGAAATTTTGGTCTACATTTCTAATGAATAGGGGCAGTGCTACAGTGGCACAGTGGCAGAGTTCTCTCCTGCCATGCCCAAGACCTGGGTTTGATTCCTGGTGTTTGCCCATGCAAAAAAAAAAAAAAAAACAGATAATCATTTCTAATGAACAGGCAGAGAAAATCTGGTGGCAGACCTTCTACTTTCTGGTCTGGAAAAACCCTACTATTAATTAAATCAGATAATTAGCTAGCTCAAAAATTGCCTGGCAATAGCAAATGCTATATAAGTATTGTTCTTTTTATATAATTAATTGGAGGTTCTAGCAAAGTAAGGGCTGGACAGAGCAAACACTTACAGGAGATTTAGGCTATGAGAAATGACTCTTCCAGAAACAAGGCGATCTCCTGAAGAAAGCCACAAGCACCAGAATGTAGCGTCATCTTGGTGTGATCCTTTACACCTACTGGATGGAGAAAATGTTGTAAGCCATTAATCGAATTCCAATTTAGAGGCCCCTTGTTGGTGCTTGTTTACATGCTAGTAGACTTTATTAGGGTGGTCAGATGTGCCACAAAGCTAACTAATATTTTCAAATTTATTCTAGCCTGTACAGAGACACATTGAACAAAAATTTATGAAACACACCAAAACCAAACCAGAAAACAATGTACAAAGAACGCAGCAGCATAAGAAATAGGGCTTGAAAATATAAAAGGAGCTGGAAAATCAAGCTAGGATAAAAGTCCATTTGGAGGAAAGCAGGTGATGGCAAGAAGCTAAGCTTGGCAAATAAGTGGGAAGCAAATAACAGGCATAGTCCCTGTCACTACTAGATCAAAATAAAGAAGAAAAAACGTTCTTCAGTATGACATGCAAATCTTTCAGATTTAATAACATAGCCCTGGAAGAAAAAGAAAGGAGACATTATATTTTAGAAAAGCAGTATAAATATTATCATCTGAATTTATGATGCCATTAATTCCATCTTTGATTTAGGAAAAAGCCTCTTGAATTCCTTGTTCTTTTGTTTCCATATTTGTGGATTGAGACAATCTTTAAAATATAGCCATTAAAGTTCCCTGAGAGACAGTACGTCTTTGATGTCTGATGTGAATGAAATCTATTTGGCTTTTCACCTATGTCACTGGCCAGGAATCTTGTAACCAACAATTAGGAAAGAAGTATAAATATTCCTACAACAATAACAAATCTCTAAAGGGAGAGGAATATCGCACTCTTTAGCATTCTCCTTGCAAAGTCATGGTCAGAGGTAGTAAATGACCTTGAGGACAGAATTGAGTGAGTTCAATTTGTGTATTGGATTAAAGGAGAATCATTTATATCATTAAAACATAATGAAAATATGGATCCCAAGAGTGAATGAAATTGAAAACCTAAAAGTTCTAATAGTCAACAATTGACAAATGTTTCTACATTTCTCAATCAATAAAATATTTTAAAATCTCAGAAAAGATAGTTGCCATATATTTAACATTTACTTGCTATGTAAAATTGATTGTCCATTTCACTTGTGTCTCTAATTTCCACTCTTTAAGGAATTAATAGTTACAAAATACTGATGGAATATGTTGGAAGCACCTAATGAAAGATATTACATAAATGCAAAGTGATATCAGCCATACTAAAATACTATTGCATATCACTAAAACCTTTCAAGCTGCATGTTTTTCAATTTCTTGTTACAACCCACATATATTGCCATGAAAGAAAATACACCAAATGAAAATTCAAGAGATTTGGAAAACTATTCAGAACTCTGTAAAACTGTCATTATTTAGGTAGTTTAGAGAAAACTGTGCTTTAAAAAAAAATGCCAATGCTCATAAAAAAGAATTAAGTTGGTGCACCCCACCTCATCTGAATGCAGAGAGAGGGAGGATACTAAACAAGTCAGATTAATATAGAGAAATGGGTTGTTTTCCCAGTATCATTTTGTAATCAGGTAATGCATCACATTATCCAATCATCCCTGACAGGAAAGTTGCTTTATCCTGCTTTGACTAGAAGAGCAGTACAAACTGTATCACCTGAAATTATAGCTTTTAAAATTGAATTATATTATTTTACATCATCCATGTCAAGGCTTCTGCAAATTGTTAATCTCCTGCTAAACATTCTCACATCTAAGATACAATTATTATTTACAAGCAATGTGAATGTGTTAGGAAAATGTAACAGATAGTTATTATGCATAAATTGCCTCCTGTCCTTTGGGACTGGAAAATGAGATACTGCATCTCTTGAAGCCATCCTAAAAGGAATACTGATAAGTAAAGAGAAGAACTAAACATTTGGTAAATTGCCATTTCAATGAATCATGGCCTTCTTAAATTCAGGAGGAATCACCTTTCAGGAACATTGGAAAAGAAATATGAAAGCATTCTAGAAATTAATTATGGAAATATTGGCCTTTAATATTAAGAGTTCAGATTTAGAAATGGGAAAAAAATCTTTTTTTTCTCATATATAGCAAACTGCATTCGTATTAGTTGGGCATGAATTCTACAAAGCACAGCTCTTTCCCTAACTTCTCCTTGACCAAATTTAGACATATAAATACAGAACAGCTATTCTTAGCCAGGACTAGAACCTAGAAAAACAAGCAGAAGCCAACCCAGTTGTGATTTTTACATAAACATATATGTTAATAAACTAAAGAGCCAAACACCATCTGTGTTTGGAAGTAAATAGAATATATTTAGAGTGCCTTCAATCACAATTGTTTGACATGGTTTCTTTTCTTTTCTTTTTTTTTTTGAAATTTAATTGTCACGGTTTCATGTTTCAAAAATGTGTTGGCTTTTTTATTTCCAATTATATGTAATTTATGTTTTATATATTCAATTAACATTCAAAAATCTTATGGCACTGATTCAGGCCTTCTATTGGTTTATGTCACCTATACAGATAAATATTATATTCTAAATGAAAAGGTTCCTCAGGAAATATATTTGAAATGAACTCTATTGTGATGGAAATGTTTAACCATCTAGATACAGAGTTGTATTCTTTTTTATTAATAAATTAATCCACTCATTCAAGAATTTTAGCATTCTGTGAAGCACAAAACTAGACACTAGTCAAGAGACAAAGACTGTCTAATTTTCAAAAAATTCACAAGAATTTTTTATATCTAATAGTTTCAGACTTTAGCAAGCCATGAAATACAGAAAGATTTTACTACAATCATCCCCTTCTTTAATTTTTTTCATTCCTTCTCATGCAACCAGTAGTCATCTTTCTCATTTATGGCAGATAAATTACCATGCCAATTCTTTTAGACCCCTGCTTTTTCCACTTCCCTGCTTCTTTGCAGCTTCATTGAATCTTCTAAAATTTGGGAAGTTAAACTGATCTTCAGCTAACTCTATATTAATGTAGTCATGCAGCACAAAGCAGGAGCATAAGAATCACTGCTTTGGAAATCATCTTTCATAGCTTTACTACTAGTAAACAACTAATGTTGTCACCAAAGCAATTCAGCATAGTAACAATGAATGCAATGAGCCAATATACAGCACATGAGGAAGTATCTTCCATCTGCAAAGCTTAAGGAGTTACTCTAGGGTTTTGGGGCAGGTGACAGGTCCCCCTTCCATGAAGGGATACCATTTGAATATGAATCATTGGATGATTACGATATGTGTTATTCATCTATCATTTCCCAGGGCCTGTTATTGGGCCTAATATGTAGCTAGTACATTCCTATTTCATTATTTTGAAGGCCATTTGGAAATCATAACATTCAACTCTTACGAAAGATCACTACACTATAATAAAATACCATTCTTTGACCCCAAAAAGCCTATTCTCAAATTTCGTTTCCTTGAAGATTTGCAATTTGACAGGTCTCAAGTTTTATCCTTTTTTATGGGAACTATCGATAATATTATTTTGAAGCTTTATTCATAAAATAGAACAGAGCTTCAACTAATATACTATTTCTGGTTATAAAATTCAAGGAATACAACAAAAAGCAGACTCCAATTCAAAAGTCTTCAAGATAAACATTTCTGTGTAAACAGAGCTATTCCTTCAGGGATAGTTCTATAACCAGGAGTGCAAGAAACCCTGGGGATAATGAAACTATTTCATTTTCCATTTGTTTAGGAAGGACCAAAAGGCTATTTATGTACTAATGGGTTTATTAATAAAACTGAAAAAGCAATAACCTCACCTGTATAGTGATCAGTGAAGCCTGAGATAATGGAAAACCAACATTATATCAAAGGAAATTTTATGGAGCTCACGAGTATCTTTGATTTTTTTTAATAGCATTGACTTCATTTGATGAGCCTTTTTCCTGTATACATGTCTCTCTACATTTTATTTTAAACTAAATGAAAAAATTTTTAAGGATTTTCTTTATATGAATATTATCAAACTCAAATAAACCTCTTATAAATTAATAAAATTCCTGCACATTAATGCTGCTCATTATAATCCTCTTGTAAAGCTATTAATTTGGTGACTTTGCTAAGTTATGTCCTCATCAGCATATGTCCTTAGCCAAGTTTGCAATGACCATTATAATCAATCCTTTCAAAGTAAGTTATGCATTTTAATGAAAAGTCTACAAGAAAGATGAACTGGCTATTTCCAGCACTTATAACTCTGCAGAGCAACTATAAAAGGAAGAAAATTAAGGATGTAAGAATTTTGAAAATCAATTATTCTATGTATACTATAATGAAATTATGGATTCAACAGTAATGTTTATATGCATGAGACTGACTAAAGTTTTTTTGTTTAAACAATCTATTAATAATATTTCATATCTTCTCAGTAGAAATGTTGTGCCATGAATTAAAAAATATTTGTCATATTTATTCTCTTAAATGGCAAGTATAGTAAATGGTTTACTGTTTGCCTTTTAAAATCAAATATGGGTAGTAACCATCAGGTCTAGTTCTCAGACTGTCCAGTTTTAGGCCAAACAAGTATAAATAAATCTTCACCCTTAACATCCAAAAATTTAATTTGGTTGTTTTTTTAACTTGTAAGTATGGGCAACTTGATTGTATATTCAAAATACCTGCAGTGTTCGGGAGATGTGGTGATTCTTACATACAAATAATCTAGACAATAATAATGGCTAAAAATTGATATAATGCTGGAAGTCTACATATGTTTCAATCAGCATAAGAAGAAGATTAGAGATATACTGCATCCAGGAAAGCTAGCAGGCAGAACTAAGCAGAACAATTCAAAGGGAGGTGGATAATGGTGTTGGTTTAGCAAAAGGATGTTAAAGGCACAAGAGAATGGATTCTGTAAGAATAAATGTAGAAATGAAACTGATGAAGCATAAATTACCATGAGATACTTTTGAAAAATTTTAGAGCTAGAACATGAAATGTGAAGGTATCATAAGATCTGAAATTAGCCTCCACCTTCAAAGAAGTAATTTTTAAAAATAAATAGCAAATCTGGTTCTTTAAAAATTTGTCATTAAATGCAGTTTCTGTGCAAATAGTTTCCTACAATTGGATCTAATAGCCAGAGTATCTCATACTTTAACAAATGTCAAAGGACCGTAATGTGTACAATCAAATGTAAGGTGAAACTATTACGAAGAGAGGGGAAATGATAACTTTATATTCTACAGAGAGTTGATGTCTGCCAGCAGATCAAGTGATTCTTTACCACAGGAAATGTGAGAGAAAAAATTTTCAAACTAAATAAGGAATTTTCAAACTAAATATCACTGTAAAGAAAAATTCTAACTGATGTTGAGAGATACTTAGTTACTTTATAAAGACCGATGCTTCAATTTCATTTCCAAAATTTGAATGGAAAAAAAAATGTCCATTCATTTTAGGACTGTTTGATTCGTTTTACTTAATGTCTATTCCAGATCCATGATTGCAGGATTTCATGAACAAAGAACCTCAAAAATACCATAAGCACAAAGTGCTTTCAAATTCATGAAGCAAAAGTTTCCTTTTCCCATTTTTAAAATGGTTTTCCTTTAGTTCTCAGTAGTTCTCCACCCTTTTTAGAGGGTCATGGATGCTATTTATGAATCTGATAAAAATATCCATCCAATCCCACAGAGAATCCTCATGTTCATTTCTCAGAATATTTTGCATACAAGTTCATGAATCCTCTGAACTCAAGTTAATAGTCACTGATGCAACCTATATGTTCCTAGGAACAGGATCATGAACAAATGCTAGCTTTACAGAGCCCCAAAGCTTTCATACCATTCTTTCCTTCTGTGGCACGAAGAGCCCAGGGGTCTGTTTTAGATTTAGGTCTATACAGCAAAGAAAATGGAGGACATGGCAACTGACCAGTGATTTAGGATTGTTTGCAGCTACTGTAACCTAGAAATTAGGATTTAAGGGATGATTTTGATCACTGAATCATATTCTTTTTTGATTTCTAGGCTATCGGAGTAGACAGAGGAGAATACCTCAAAGCCCTACACTATAATTCAGGTGCCCTGATATCTGAAATGATTGCAAAAGTCTTTATTTTGTGCCTCTCTGACAGTAAGAGTTGTTACTCCTTTGGTCTTGTCATTTTCTTGCAGGGCAAAGACCCTAAGGCTAATGAAGAATTTGAAGTCAGCCATTAACTAGCTTCAGCCCTGGACATTTGTAAATTGTATCAGCTAGATTCTGCTATTGAAAGATACCTTGTCTCCCTTCCTTTTGGCTCACAGGCTTAGTATTGAAGTGATAGCTCTGATTCCCCTCTTTTCAATTTATGTTCTCCTACTGAAATTATAATGATAACACTGTCTCCTTTTCTCCTTTGAAATGACGTCATCTTCCCTTGCTAAAATCCTTAAAAATCTTGAGCCTCCTAAACTCAGGGAGACAGATTTTGGGCTGCTAGGTCATCTGCTCTCCTCCTACATACCTAGTAATAAACGCTTTCTCTCTTTGAAACACCAGTGTCTCAGGAATTGGTTATTGTATGCATCAGGCAAATGAATCTGTGGCCTTTATCTGGTAACACTACAATCCTATATAATCCAATTTAAGGTATCTATCTGCACTTCCCCCAGTCTTTTAATATATTTCCTCAAAATTGCTGAAATTTTTCAGATCACAAAATAATCACAGATGTGTTTTCCATATTCTTAAGCATACACATTAGTAATCTAGACAATTGCAGCTGGACTATTTTTTAAAACCTCTTATTTGGAGGAATAAATTAAAATGGTATTGTATAGCAAGGTATCAAACCTGAAAAATCAGATTTGCCAACTGTAGTGGAAATTCAAGTATATTCCTGGATGAAGGTTTTACCTAAATCTGGAATTTTCTTTAGCTATATTTAATTTTATGCCCCTTAGGTAATGTCTATGACCATATTGTATGCAAAATAACTACGTACAATTCTCCCACAATGATGGTACTAGCCTTAGTATTACACACAAGAATGCTTATAATATTTTGGATATTTTGGTCTTTTAAAACAGTAAATGCAATTAAACTTGAACAAAGAGATCACTCTTCAAACACGTGGCAACCTTTTTAGAAAATGCACTTAGGAACGCTTCCCCCAACAACTTTGTGGGAAGATTGAGGAGCGAAACACTTCACTGAATATTAACTGAATATCTCCTCACATACAAATCAGAACATTCTTTACTTTTCTTACTAAAAATATTCTGTAACAAAGTTCTTTTTAAAGTCCCATAAACTTTACGTTTTTTAAGACAAACTTAATGTGATGAAAAAAAATTACCTTTCCAAAGAAAGAAAAAAATATTTTATTCGCACTTGTGTATCAAAGATATGATAACATCACAATGTTAACTGTCATGGGTGAAATCTGTTTTCCGTGACAAACCTGTAACACTTCTGGAGGGATTTTTCTGAACTGGGCTTCCTAAACTTGGTTTTATGCTAAGCAGACAATGATTATGGAGCAACTCAACCAAATGGGAACCCTATGAAATTCCTGAGAATTTTCATTTCCTCTAGTATTTGAGCATTTATTCACACTGTAACATATATTCTTAGAACATCAACTTAAAATATATTTATTCTGAGACACAATGTAACTGAGAAATCAGGATTTAAGGGGTGATTTTGATTACTGAATCATTATATAGATAGTCCCTTTTGCTTCCTGGTATATTGTTGGAGACAGAGGGAATTCCTGAAATCTCTAAATTGTAATCCAGCTATCTTGATCTCTGTTAATGATTGTATAGCCCTTATCTTCTGCCCCTGTGATTGTAAAAACCTTGTCACTAACTTCATTTGTACGCAGTTATCCAGTTTTTCAACTTTAGAGTCTTGTAATCACTAAAGACAGCCCCTGATGTTTATTAATGAAGAGTCTTGGGTCTGCCCAGAACTAACCCACCTCAAGCATGTAATCAGTCTGCACATACTCATTAATTAGATCAGCCTCCAATTATATCATCTGGAGCCATTGTGCTCATTATCCTAAACCCTGCCCATCTTTTTCAGCTAATACATCTATTTGAATTACTGCAGTTTAGGAGACAGATTTTGGGCCACTAGGCCATATGCTCTCCTGCTGTGTTCCTAGTAATAAACTCTTTCTCTCTTTGAAATCCCAGTATCTCAGAAATTGGTCATTGAGGGCATTGGGCAAAAAATCTGCCACCCTTGTCTGGTAACATTAATATATGATTAATAAAGCCTGAAACAACCAGACTTTTTCTGAAGTACAGAATTGAAATTCAGTGGTGTGCTGTGCTTGCATGTCTTACCCTGTCGATGATTGATAAATGTGTATTTGCTTCTTTTTTGAACTACCCAGAAATAACAGTTTTGTAACAAGGATAACAGACTAAAAGTGTCCCTTTAAAATTGTGTGGTTTGCTTTAACAGAATTTGTTTGTCCTCATTCAGTTGACTATAAGGTATCTGAGGAATACGTATAGTCTATAGACCTATTATAAGGAAATAATTACACAATAACACTTACTTTGCAAAGGAGAATTATTTGCATGTATAAGTTAGTGATAGAACTTACATACTAGCGGAAAAGACACATAATAAATGAATAGGGCAGCTGCCGTGGCTCAGCAGGCAGAGCTCCGACCTGCCGTGCTGGAGGTCTGGAGTTCGATCCCTGGTGCCTCCTGCCCATATGCAAATTAAAAAATAAATAAATAAATAAAATAAATGAATAAAAAAGGTAGTAAATAAACGTTTGTGTCTTCTAGGTGGCCAACAATATGGCATTGTTTCAGAAAAGAGCGGGAATAAAACCACCTATTTTAGCTAGGAAGGTAGAGAAAGGCCTATCTAAAGAAGTAATTTTTAGACTGATTCCTTTAGGTGAGAAGGTCCTAGGCATGCAGAAAGATGAAAAACATTTCTCCGCAAAAGCAATCATCCAAAAGAGCATGTAGTACCTACAACACATTGCTGTACTGGACAGTCTATAAGGGTGATGCAGAATTGCTTTTCACTACACTTTCCTGATATTTTTATTATCTTACATAACAAGTCAAAACTGCAACATTAGATTTAAGTGATTCCATCTTCAGAGGTTTGTAGAGAATATTTTCTCCCATCCAAGCCACAAATCCTCTCTTCTCAGCATCCTAGACTATCAATTAAAACTAGGTCAGCAACTATAGAGGTTTAAAAAAGCCACATTTAATATCCGTGACATTTATGCTGATGTTAGTTGTACATCTTTTTGCTCTGATGTAGTGGTGAATGCTTTTTGGAGTATCAAATTATTAGTGACTCTGTTCTGAAATTAGCAAACCAGGTAAATGGAAACAGATATTAGAATCTATATTTTATGCACTGTAAAGAACTATTTTTCACACCAATAAAAATTTTGTTACATTGAAATCACTTTCTATGCAATACAGAAGCATATTCTATATTTTCACAATAAAATGGGGATATAATTTAGGATTAGAAAGCGTGTTGTCCATTCTAACACTTAAGTTAGTTATTTCTTGGATAGTATAGTGATAGGATAAGAATGTAAAATCATTATTGGGCAGTCAGCCCAAAATAAAATCTGATACAATTTCCTTTGTTGAGTTTTCTTACATACACATGATGTGTTAAACCTCATCAACTTACATAAAATGTTTCTGAGCAAGAAAAAATAACTGTATGTTCCCAAAGGCAATACATACTCATTGCCCTGAATTTGGTCATTGTTATCTTGACATCAAACTCATCCAAGGGGGATGAGCAAGGACCCTGAAAACCTTGAGCTCTTCTGCTAAAAAGACAACGTTTTGTATCCTGGCCTTGTCATTAACCATCTGTGATCCCAGGTGAGCTGTTTAACATTCCTCAGTCTGTTCACGAATCTATAAAATGGAGGTAATGAAATTTGATTTGCAAGATTGTTAACATAGGTAAGTAACATAACTTATTTGAAGCATTTAGCAGTTTTATGGTACATGGGAAACATTAAAAGAAAAAAAAAGTGAAAGCTATCCAAGTCCTACCCATTATTTAGGTTTGAGATAAAATTGTAAACTTTGATTGATAGGCTATCTTGCTGTATTTCAACTTAGTGGTTAGAGGAGTATTGGAATCAATCAGTAAGAAGAAATTAATAATCAAAGGGTTCACACCAAACTAAGAATAAATTAAAACAAAAAAAAAGGCAATGCACTAACATTTTTTTTCAAAGGAGGTGTTAGAAAAAAAATATTATTCTATTCTAAAAAGATCCAAGTCACTCCTTTCATTGGCTTTTTAGATGCTGGAGAGACTTCTTTCATAGAAAATTCTTATATAACAAATTACAGCATTTATTCAAGAAAGCAAATGGGGAGCAAGTAGGAAATACTTCTTGAAGAAGGGTGACTGAGTTATGTTTTGTAAGTTGTTGAATGTGCCTTTACAAACTGCTTAAAATAATTTTACTACATGCAATATATCCCTATAGAGAACTGCAAAATTTTACTCACCCTTATTATCTAAGGCTTGTTTTCACCACAGTGGCAACCTTCCTGTCATTCTACTCAGGGCTTTTCCACATTCACTTTCCTTGAGTCTGTTTCACCCTTCATTGTCTTTTCAGGGAAGCCTCCTAAGCACAACCTATCAAAAATACCTGGACCAAGAGATATGTTCTATCCTTGCAACTTGTTAGTTTGCTTCATCTCACTTATAAGAAGCTATGACATACTTATTTTTATTTATTTACATTTATGACTTAACAATACAGGTTGCTTAATGCAGACAGAGACCACAACAACCTCTTTCACTGATTTTTCCTACTGTCTACAAGCGTGGTAGCAAGTATGCAATAAAAATTTTAAATTAATGAATGGAGAAAGAAGTAACTTTTGTTTACTTTGTTTTATTGGGGAAAGCCACAGAGAAGAAAATAATGAGTTAAGTTGGAAGGAAGAAAAGTTTGAGATAACTGCAAAACATCCAAGGGGAAACTATCCCATACTAACTTGTATATGCAGTTCTATAGCAAAGAAAGCGGTCAAGTTCAGACATATTATACATGTGGGACTCATTATTCGATAAATAAGCTTTGAGTCGGGATGGTGTGCTCTTAACATCAGAAAGTAGAATAAGAGAATGATATGAAAATACGTAATGAGGAACACCACCCATTAGGAGGTAAGTAAAGGAGAAGATGTTTAATAGACTGAGAAACAACTAGAGTGATAAAAGTAAAACAAGGAATGGTATCATGGAGTCCTAGAGAAAGAAGAGCATTTCAGGAAGCAAGGGTAATAACTGAGTCAAATGTTTCTCACAGATCAAGTAAGAAAAGAAATGAGAACCATCGTTTGAATGGCATTGGATTGTCAACAGGAAAATTACTCATTACCTTAGCAGGAATAGCTCCAGTAGGGAAGGCTGGAATGAGTTGAATGGTGAAATGAAGGCAATAAGTGGAGATAGTGTGTGACATTAACTATTTTTGAGAAACCTGACCAAGCAGGCTAGTTAATATTCTGAATACAACTCACTTTTAAAAGGTGTACTAGCATAAAATAAATTATATTTGGCACCTCATATCCTGCCTGACCTTATTGTAAGTTCTCTGCTTGGGGTGAACACCCCAGCTAGCTCTGCCTTGGATTTAACAGCAACTAGTAAGGATGATAAAAACCCACCTCATCTCCTCAGCTTCTCTGAATGGCCTCTGCCATTTCCCTGAAGGGTTCCTGCTGCTTCTCTTCCTAAAGGTCCCTTGTCCCTTCTGCCCTTTTGCACCGCATAATTTACTAGCAAGGATACTCCCATATAACTTGGATGATAAGAAGCTGCCCTCAGCTTTTTCAAATGGCCCTTGTCACTTGTGCTTTTCCTGTCCATACAGTTTGAAACTTCTAATCTCTTGGATCCATGGGAAAGCCCTCTCCCTCCCCTCTTTGCAGTGGGCCCTCCTCTCTCGCCTTCCCCCTCCAGGGACTTTGATTTAACAATGCTGTCCTTTCATACATTCTTGGCTGGAAAGCCAGCTTTGTTTGTGCCTCATTACCCAAATAATGTTCAGGTAACATTCAAAACGAAAGGTAATGATGCAATCATTGTATAGTAAGTGACACCCCAGCGATTTCTTTTTTTCTTACTTATTTTGTCAAATGCCTTTTCTGCAACAATTGAGATGATCATTCTCTTTTTCTTTTTGATGACCATTCTTTTTTTAAAACTTTTTATTGTAGTACCATATATATAACTCAACATTTCTGATTTTAAGCATTTGCAAATGTTAAATTTAGAAGTATTAATTACATTCAATATACTGTGCTACCATCACCAATATCTATTACCCTAATTTTTTGATCACTTCAAACAGAACTCTGCGCCCATTAAATAATAATCCTTTTTTCCCTTGTCTACCTCTGTTCAGTGACTTCTTGACACCACCCCAAAATCAAACATTACATTGAAACTTGTATGTAACTGTGAATATTCACACTAAGTTATATAAGACTATATGTGGTCTCTGGTCAATTAAGAGCTGTATGGTGGCTTGGAGTTGTGTACTCCAGAAAAACATATTCTTAACCTTAATTCATTCCTGTGGGTGTGAGCCCCTTGTAAATAGGACTTTTTGATGAGGGTTTTTTGTTAAGATGTGGCCAATTGAATTAGGATGTGTCTAACTGGAGACCATATAGAGAAGGCTCCTGAGAGAAGCCAGAGGAGAAGGAAGGAGCTGGAACAAAACAGAATCCAGAAGAGAAAGAAGAGGATGCCTTCCTGTGCATTGTCCTGTGGCAGAAAAACTGAGGAACCCCAAGGATCACCAGCAGCCAACCCCAGAATGCCACAGTCTTCAAGGAGAAGCCATAACCTTCAGGATGCCTTGATTTGGGGCTTCTCCTAGCCTCAGAACTGTGAGCTAATAAATTCTTGTTGTTTAAGCAAACCCGTTGCATGGTATTTCATTCAGTAGAAACTAAAATGATCTGACAAGGTTTTGACCAGCCAAATTTAATAACAAGAACCTTTTGATTTTCAACATTTTTGGATATCTGAATTGTGGCTGAAGAATTAAGTAGAAAGACAAAGTGCTAGCTGGAGAGGAATTTACCTATATAAGAGTTTTTTGTTTTGTTTGTGTTTTGTTGTTTTTTTCATAACTGGAATTACAGAGAATATCTGAAAATAATGCTGGGGGGTTTGATAAAATAGGGGCTGAAGAGCAAGGAGAGATAGGAGATCATGAAGGGAATTAAGGGCCTTGAGAAGTCAATTTCTAAGACAAAAGGACACAGAGAGGGGATGGCATATCATAGGGAGTTGTTATACCCTTTAATTACACACAGAGATGAGGAAAGAATGAGTATAGATGCAGGGGATTTATTTATTTGGTAGTGAAAAGATAATGGGATTCCTTTTTAATAGTTTCTATTTTTGATGTGAAATGTGATGAAAAGTCATCACTGGAAAGTTAGGGCAGAAGAGAAATCTACTATTTGTGGTAAAACTGTATGAAATAGTATTTGAGGAGTGTATGAGAGCAAATTCTCTGGGAAATTGCTATAAAGCATGTTATTTTTATCAACATAGTTAAACTTGCTAAACAAGATTAATTCTATCCTTATTTACAGTGGCCTGTGACGTTACATATTTGTTCTAGACATTAAGACTACAGGAAGAGGGCGGGCCACGGTGGCTCAGCAGGCAGGAATGCTTGCCTGCCATGCCAGAGGACCCGGGTTCGATTCCTGATGCCTGCCCACGTAAAAAAAAAAAAAAAATAAGACTACAGGAAGAGGTAAGAAAAAGTTGCTTCTCTAATGTAAACTGAATCCTAGTGGGAGAGAAATTTCAATTTACACTAAATATGTTCAGAAATTAAATCTTATAAACTGGGCAGATTTATCAATTTGTTTAAATTATTCTATAGATGCATAAGGAAATAGAACTGGCCCCAAATATGATTTATTATAGTCAAATTAGAAAGGAAAGTTGGTAAAATCATATAAAAATACGTTTTTTCCTGACATAGTCACCTGACAAAAATGTCTATACAATTATACATTATTTGTTTGTGTATAAAAATATCAATTTAATGAGTAGTTTCTTTTTCATCAATATATTTTAAAAGTTGCTATACAACCTTCCATTGCCACATGCTGCTCTGAAAAGTATGTTCAAACCATGTGTTATGGAAAACTGGTTTTATTTCTCAAATTCATCTGGGGCAGGCACCTGAATCAGATTAGCAATTACAAATCATGTAAAACACATTTCCTTCACTAGCCATGCTATTTTCTCTGTGAGAAACATCTTTTCTTCTCCTCCTGAGGGAACCATATAATATAAAAGAGTCTCACTGAAAATGTGATATCAAGAATTGTTTCTTGATTACAGTGGCATTCATCATGGTGCTATGGTTTAAAGCCTTTGTGCTGCTTCCCTTCAAAACACTGAGTTTTGCACACTCGTGTATCAGCAGCTCAAAATGTAATGTCCTGAAACCTGGCACCTTAATTGTAAACTGAGATGAATATTTCTTTTTTAAGAATTAGTGTAAGTCAGTCAAGCTATTACATTTTTTTTAATGTAGTTTCTGGGACTTTTCTAGTCATCCACAAATAACTCATGTTCTCTGTACTTTTAAGGATTAATATTAATTCAGCAATATGTCGTGAAATAGCAAGATAACAATTAAATAAAGGCTCCTGGCCCAGGCACTTCCCAAACAAACAAACAAGCAAACAAATGAAAATTCAACAAATGGTGCTGCAATAAGGGGATGCTCACATGGAAAAAGAATGAAATGTGACCCCCACCATACAGCCTACAAAGAAGAAAAATTAAATAAAGGCTGATTCCAAGAAAGCTTACTGTTTTTACCCTGGGATATAAAGAAGCAAAAAGAATGAATATTGGGCTCAAGTACATTTCAGCTAACAATGGGATGGCAACTATTCTCAACATACTAAATACAAATCAAATTTATAATCTCTATTTCACACCCTCACATTATTTAGGTTTCATTACATGGAGTGCACTAATGCCTATACACACATACATGACAAAAGCAGATCTGCCACGAGGATTTAAGACATCTACAGTAGGGTCAGGCCAACCCTGCATGAGCGTAGTGCTTTAGGTTCTCCAGCGTTCCCATACCTATCAGCAGAGAAAAAAAACAGACATGTGGAAAATTTTGGACTATCATCATATGCACATCATCCTTAACTGGGTTATTTTCAAATAAAGATAGAGAAATTTCAACAACTAAGTCAGCATGCAATCTTTTTCTTTCTTTGAGATAACTTCAACATCAAATGGCACTTCTTTGCTTCTGTTGTCTTGTGTCACCTCCTGATGAAGCAATATGCTTCCAATGAGGAGGTCATCTAGACATCACTTTTAAACTTACACATGGCATGTCAACTCTATTGGGACATAAAAACCTGCATAAGGAAGATGCATGAAGTGTTCAGTGAATTGTCTTCCTTAGAGATTGTATATCTGAGGATAGGTAGTCTCAAAGGATCATTGAACACATCAAACACATTTCATATCTACTTTACTGGCTTTTATTCGTTTCACTTGATTGGACTTCTAAATGCATATTACGTGATTGGCTTTAATCAATATAATGATGGTCTTTTCCACTTTCTTCTACATCAGAATAGCAATGCCATTGGAATTCTCAAAGAAAGAAATACAAATTAAGTAAGCACGTATTCTGAAAAAAAAAAGCCACAACTGTTAAATATATCTCTCATGGTTAAAAAAAAAATGCCAAAAATATTTGAGGGGGAATTATTCATTATATTTATATAGTTTTAAAATATTTCTAGAAAAAGCTGATCCTCTAATTCTGGCTGGCCTTTATCCATGATTGCAAACCCTTTAATGTTTAATAATAAAAACACACAACACTTAATCTAGTCTGATAACTCACAGAGCTGGGATTGGAACACATGCTAATAAATTCCCTCACACATATTTTTAAGAATTTTATTAACATCTACTGCAATTTAATCCATAACAATTTTATTGAGCAATAACAATAAAGCACCTAGACTCAATATTTTGAAGTCTTCAACAAAAAAGACATTCTTCCTGGCCTCCAGAAGTTCACAATCTAGTGTAAGGCAAAGCCGTGATGGAATGCAAACTCTAAGTAGCAGAAATTAGAGTCTTATATCTGGGCATTAAAAATAATTCGCTCTGGAGGATAAAAAAAACTTCCCCAGTGTGAGTAATGCATACCTCTTTCATTTGCTGGCTGATTGTCTAATCCCTGAACTCAAAATTGCTTCCTTCAGATGAACCATCTTGGTTTGCGTAGAGACTGCCCTTCTTTTAGTATGAATATTCCTGTATCCTGGGAAATCCTCACTACCTTGTAAACCAGGATGGTTGATCACCCTAGCAACATACTAGACTGCAAATTGAACAATTTTAGACACATAGTACCCCACACAAAATTAAAGAGTTAATCTTACAGGGAACATGTTTATCATTAACTTGAAAAATCTATCATAGTTAAAGATCAAATGGTATCAATTCTTTACTATAGATACACCAGCTTAGTTCTTTTAATTTCGATATGTCACTGTGGGAAAGGAAAAAGCAACATTTTCTTGAAACTTATCTTGAGAGAAGGCTGATATGATATCTACAAGTAGAGGTGAATTAAAGTAATCATTGGTCTTAAGTGTTGCCCATTTATTTTACAACTGTCAGTTATGAACTGTTGACAGTATTATGAGAAGTGAGTCAAAAAGGTCATTGGCACACTTGCTCAGGTATCAACAAAGCTATAGCCTTTGACCAAAACTGATTGTCTTGCTAAAAGCCATGTGATAATAATCTTCTAGTTAAATTCCCCTTAGGGAAACAGTTTTACTCTTATTTTTAGAATTTAGCAAGGAAAAGATTGTGCAGCTATATAATTTGTGTCGACTGAAGCATTAAATTTCATGATTTCCATGTTCATGGGAGCATATGAAATCAGATGCAATATCCCTACCAAAGAACAATATTCTTACTGTTATTTAAAGATTCTTATTCACTTAGCCAGAGGGAAAACTGAGAATTAACCTTAGTAGTTAATCTTCCTTACCATAAATCTTGCCTTCCAGGTTATGACCTTCAAAACCCAGTCGAAATGCTGTTTCCAAATGCACCATTGATTTTTCTTACAACATATCAAATCATTTATACATAGACTAATGGGCAAATTAAATTCTAGCACTAAAATTAAATTAGGTACTCTGAGTTTAGTTGCTACTGTCCCATTAGCAATAATTTCCTGCCAACACACATTACTTCAAAACTAGAACACATAACAATTAGAAACTGTTACATCAAAATGCATTTCTCTTTATTTGGGGATACTTTTGTTCTTATAATTGTTAAATACAATTTTTTTTTTTTTTTTTTACAGAACATGCAGTTACTTTTCTGGTAGTATTTCTTTCTGACCCTTAGTTTGCACTGTTCCATCCTCTCTGCCTGAATAAAGTATAAATATTAATCAGAGCACTGACAGTATAAGAGAGAGCACATTAAGGTATAAAATATTGATTGGTATCCAAGGATTTGTAAGATGTAAAATTGAGATGAACATTCTATCCACAAGTGAATAAGCAAGATAAAGGACAAAATTACTTTTGTAAAATTTTAATCTAATATACTTTTTCATATTTAATTAAACACTTTTGGTCACTTTTGTTTTTCTGCGACTTTTTAATTATATGCATAAGTGTCCATGGACCACTAGATAAAAGTACATAAAAAATGAATTGGAAATTATTACTGATGCCAGGTACTTCAGATTGAAAAAAGTTAATAAAATCAATTTAAAAATATGTGGTGTGACAATATATACATTATACACTACAGAAATTCTGAGAAAATGAAGAGTGACTTTCAGTTGATGTGTTAAGAGCACTTTTCATGAGGAATGTGAGACAGTATAAACAAAATTGTGAAATTAGGAAGACTCAAATTATATTTGCATGGAAGAAAATAACCAGAAACACAGACTGGAAGGAAGGATTACAAAATAAATTTAATTATAAATAAATGAAATAAGGTCAAGAGGGTGAGTTGGAGGTCCTATGACAATATTTTTGAATGCCAAAGATAAGAGAAGTTGAAATGTAATATGCAGGCAATAAGAAATCTTTGAAAAATTTTCACCCTCGACCCAACCCCAGCCCCCAATAATCTGATTTAAAAAGAAAAAGCAAATGTAAGACAGTGTAAGCAAGATCCATTAGGTTGGGGAGAAACTAATGACTACAAAAAAGACAGTTTAGAGGCTATTTTTATATTCTGAATTCAAGGTAAGGAAGCCCTGATAGGGTGGAGGCAATGTATTAAGGAAAATAAAAAGCTATTTGCCTTGCAAAAAAAGCAAATAACCGTACATGAAGAATTAAATATCCCTGCTGACCATAATTGTGGTGTAATTAAGAGCAGTTTAGATCTGAGAAGACAGGCTGATTTGGGAGGGGCAAGGATGAATTTGAGCTAGGATGGCCATATGTCCAGTTTTCTTGGGTCAGTTCCAGTTTATATATGTTGTCC
>PVIY010005427.1:0-23210 GCA_004026745.1 Myrmecophaga tridactyla
AATCTCTCATTCTCCAAAATGTTTCCTCTTTTATAGGACTTCAGAAACTAATCAAGACCCACTCAAATGGGTGGAGACATGTCATCCCCTAATCCAGTTTAACAACCATTCTTAACTAAATCACATCAACCAGGGAGATGATCCAATCACAGTTTCAAACATACAGTATTGAATAGAGATTATTCTACCTTTATGAAATCTATATTAAAACATGGCTTTTCTTAGGGGGCATACTTCTTTCAAACCAGCACAGTGGGGAATGGGGATTCAATGTTTGATTCATAGAGAATTTCTATTTGGGGTAATGGAAAAAGTGTTTGTAACGAATGATGGTGATGAAGGTGCAAAATTGAGAATGCCATCAATGCCAATGAATTATATATTTGAAAGTGGCTAAAATGGAAAATTTTAGGTTATATATAAGGTACCAGGAAAAAAAATCATAGAACTGAATAACACAAAGAATGAACCCTAATGCAAACGAAGGTCTATAGTTGATAGTATAGTTATCATAATGTTTCATCGATTGTAACAAAGTTGCCACATTAATGCTGAATGTTTGTAACAGGAAAAACTGTGTGAATGAGGATGTGTACACGGGACCTCTGTACTTTCCGCTTCATTTTTCAGTAAACCTATAGCCGCTCTAATAAAAAAAAGAAAAGTAAATAAAAAATTCAAGGCAGAATGAATACTATAACCCCAGTTCAGAGATGTTATAAGAAGGGGCGAACAAATGTAACAGCTACTCCAAGGACAGAGGAGAGTCGATATGGTGGGCTAGGAGTAGAAGAGGAAGAGGAAAAGAAAGAAGGGGAGATAAAGGAGGAGGAGAGCCGATGTTCTTGAAGCTTTTGACTATGTGCCAAATACCGTGTTAAATCTTTTGCTACCGTGTTAAATCCTTTGCTAGCTTTTAAAGTGTCGTGATGATCCTGTAGGGTAGGTAGTGTAATTTACTACTTTAGAAACATGCTAATCAACATTCAGGAGGGCTAATTTACTACTTAATTCACAAAGTCAGTAAGCAATAGATCTGGGGGGAAAAAGTGGGGTCCAAATTCTAAACCACTGTGGCCTACCCAAACTCTGAACTTTCCTATCGTAACTAATGCATCCGTGCGAATTTTGCATATTTTGATACTTGACTCCATATGCAATAGAGAAAGAAGTTATTAATGTTTGTGTTATATAGCCTCTTTCTTCTATCAAAAACGTACAGAACAGCTGGAGAGAAAATATGTAAAAACAAGAATACAGAGCAAGGGAGGATCCATCCACTTAAGCAAAGCCCTATATTGGCAAGTTTCTATTGGTGTGGAGTTTTGGAGGGTCAGGGGAAAAAATGAAAAGAGTTTAAGTATTTAAGGGAGTAGCTGCTGTCTGTGTGGAGGATATCGAAAGTGACAGAAATAAGGAGAAAGAAGTTAAAAAAAAAATTCTGTGCGTTGAAAATGGACTTCCCATGCTCTTCTGGTATTTTGTTGACACTTGAAGTTAACTATTTGGTATACTTTAAGTACTTTTTGTTTCTAAATTTTATTTGTTTGAACTGATAATGAGATATTATTGGACACAGTGGTGTCCAGTTATACTTGGGTTGGGTTTTATGGGTTATTTTCCAAGCTTGGCATTCTGAGGCCAAGTTAGAATTCTTAGCTGCACTTTGTTTTAAATTCATTATCCTTTACCTGACCAAGAGTGCATACTCACTATTAGCACAAGATTATTGAGACCATGATTTAAAAGAGCAGAAGTGATTGGATTCAAGCACGATGATTCTCTGCAAAATATTCAAAAGCTGGAAAAAACTTTGGTAGCAATCAGCCGAATTTTCAGTGGCCTAACAAAACAAAAACTTGTTTTTTTTTTACTCACACTAAGTCTGATGTAGGGCAAAGTCTCATATATTCAGATGAAGACAGCTGTCCTAGATAAGGTGACACAGAAACCTAGCTTTCCTCACTTTTCTGGCATCTCCAGCACAACCATTGCATTAGAGTTAACTAAGGCAGGAGAAGAAAGCATGGTGAATCACACACTTGTTTTTAGGTGCTTAGCCTAGCTCCACACAATTGTGAAAGGGCCTGGGAAAAGTGGTCTTCCTGCTTCTAGAAAGGGAAAAATAATTGAAACTATCTTTGGAAACTGGTAAGGTCTAACACAAACATAGTGGAGACCACAGAGAGGTTGGTTTTACAATTTGAAGGAAAATAACAGTATGACTCAATGTTTCTCATAAGGGACCAGATATATGTTTATTCGTAGGTTCAATTCACTAGGAGGTTTAAAGCTTTCCTCACAAAGCTGCAGTGAAACATTATTCTTGACCCCAACTTTCACAGATGCACATTTCCTTAACAAATTGGAGTCTTCCTGGGGGGCAAGGGGACAATGAGAACAGAAGCACTTGGATTGCTTCAAGGCCCTGAAAGGCCAACCGACCAGATCCCTTGGGTTTTTGGCAGTTGCTGTGGGGCTTGTACTCAGTCCAGTTTTGAAGCTGCCTGAACAGTTTGGTTTCCACTATAAACTTGAGAAATTCACAGGACTTGCCAAGTCACAGACCAGAGACAAAAAGATTTTTGAGTCATGGTTAGAGCTTGCCACTGAAACAGTACAGGGAACTGGGAAATGCTGTGAAAAGAGTCCATAAAATCTTCTATTAGTGCCTATTCATGGGTTCAAAGCACAAAACGTGATTTCTGTGGTCGAGTGCCTCACTGTCGTAGAGAAAAGTTACAGCGAGTGGAGAGTCGCTGGGATCCACCCATCAGATTCTAAAACACACTTCAGTTGGATCCAGATGGATTAGTATTTGAGGAGTGAGGAGGGGAATGAAGCATGCATTGAAGCACAGTTGACATCTATCTGGAGAATATGGAGACTGACAAGAGATGGAAAAGTAGTATATTTTGCCTTTATGGTGAAATAAGAATGTGCTTCCCCTTCTGTGATTTCCTTGAGAGCCTGAAAAAGGCACTGATAACTTTTCATTGCATTTTGGGTCTCAATTTGGCATGTTTCATTGACCAAGTAGAGTCTAAGCCATTCAGGACCTCTCATATAAGTGTATGCAAACAATTACTTGTCTTTAATGAATGACCAGCATGTAAAATCATCACTTTCAGAAGATATATCATTTTTATCTTTTGGTTTCAAGTATGCCCAGCATACTAATAAGTACCAGACCCAGTTTGGCTTCTGTCTACAATGAGAAAATTTCCAATCCAAAACTCAGGTCCTCAGAAAATATCTGTACCACTCACATAAAACATGTTAAATTCAAAAGATAAAACCTATTATATTGCCTTTGCTTTCTAAAAATTAACTTTAATTCTTTTAGTTCTTTCAATTCTTATAACGAAACTAAATGCACACCTAAATAGTCTTCCATTCATCCAACAAATATTTGTCCTATAACCACTTGGTGGCAGGGCTCCTCTGAAGGCTGTAGATTCAGCAGTTAACACACACAAAAAAACAACCCTGCCCTCATGGAACCTCTGCTCTAATAGGGGATACAGATGACTATGAAGCAAGCAGATATTTATTCAGGACCTACCGTGTGCCAGGTTCTCCTCTGCATCTTCAGAATATAGTGGCGAACAAAACAGAGAAGAATCCTGTGATCAGTGAGCTTACAATTAAGTAAGGACATTGGTGAAAGAAACACAAAAGGAAATGATTATACATTGCTAAGTGCTGTCAAGGAAAACTACAGTCACTATAGTAAACAATGAGAGTTCACAGCACATATATAGCATTAGCTTGAAAGGTCAGAGAACTGTTATCTAAAGAATCAATGTCTATCTTACCTGAAATTAAAGAAAAGATGATTAGGAGGTAATTAGGTAAGAAAAATGAGCCACTTAAGCAAAAAGAAAAAGCAAGGTCATTTCCAGAATTTTTATATAGGTAACTAGGGGTGGCAAAATAACCCTAGGTCCCACTCTCCATCTAACTGCATTTTATAGTAAAACTCAAAAGAGTTGTCTTCTCTTCCTTGCCTCACGTTCTTTACTCAACTCACTCCAAACATTCTCCAGTCCTTTTCTCACCATCTCAGCATCATGTCACACACTGACCACTCCCTCCTACTAGAAGCACTTTTGCACCAGCTTCAGTTTCTTTCCAGCTTTCCTGGTTTTCCTCCTGTCTGTTTGGCCATGACTTCTCCTGGATCTCATACTTCAGATCTCGAAGGTTGGGTTTCCTAGAGTTCAATCCTCTGCCCCCTTTTGTTCCTCTCTATACTCCCATGCTGTGGTCTCCAAAACTCAGTGGCCCTACCATGGAAGGATCACAGCTCTCTAAGCCCTTCAAGTAAGGATTGGCTGGATGACTTGTTTGAACAAATAAAATGTGAGCATGAGTCTCTTCTGGAAAGAAGATTTAGGAACTAGTGCATGCTTCACCATCCTTTCTCATATCCTCTTTCACAAATACTCCATCTGTTTTATCAGCATGAACATTGGAGTGATGATGCAAACAACATGACAACTCTCAATGAATGGCTAGCTTAAATACGAAATGAGCTTTTGTTATTTTAAGCCACAGAGATTTAGGGGTTGCTTGTTACTTCAGCATGACTTAGCCTATCTGACAGACATACTCTGTAAGTATCCTCATTCAGTCCCATAACTGATTCACTGGTGACCCCTAAATAAAATCCTCAGCACTGACATCAATATGAATTGTCTACTCAACATCTCTACTTGGATGTCCAATAGACATCTCAAAATTAAACTGTCCAAATGATTTCTTGACTTTTAACCCACCTCCACTCCAAGCCTCATCAGCCCTCCCCAATTCCAGAAATTGGAACCATTATTCCTGATCCATCTCTTACCCTGACCTCCACATGTAATCCATTAGTAAATCCTACCAGAGGTTTCTGGTGACCGGATAGAGGATGGTGTCCTTTCACTGAGGTGGGAAATCCAGGAGAAGGAATAACTTCAGAAGGCAGATTCGAACAGGATGAAGCTCTCTTAAGAAATACACAGTGGGAATGTGAAGTGGACTGTTCAATAATATGCATCTGGATGTCTGAAAAACAAAAGTCATCTAGATATATTCTAGATATATAAATGTTAGGGTCATTGGAATATAGGTGGTGCTTGTAAATGGCAGCAGCCACAAGTCCGGATGAATTCTCCCAGCAGGAGTATAGAGTTGAGAAGGAAAGGATACCTGAAGGAAAATGGTGTGGCAGTACGAGATATGAAGGACTGGTAGAAGAGGATGAGTCAGATAAATAGACTTAAAAGGAGAAGCCAGATAAATGGGGGGGGGGGGGAGATGCTGTTGTTAAGGAAGCCAGTGTGGGGAAAGAAGGGAGAGATCAATCACTTCAATCCTCACTGAAAGTGTACAGTCAGGACTGCAATATATCCATTATGCATGATGATGTGAAATATCTAACAGCCTTGGAAAGAGCTGGTCTGTTGATCTGATGTGAGTAGAATCAGAGTGGACTGCATTGAGGACTGAGAAGATAGAAAATTGGGTTAGTTAATAATACACTTCTTTCAAGGAAATTGGTTATGGAAGGGAAAAGAGATTAGGTGGTAACCAAAGAAAGAATGTTAGATCAAGGGAGACGTATTCCATTTATAAAGATTGTAGCAGTTTGAGCATATTTAAATGATGATAGGAATGAGCTAGAAGAAAGTGAAGATTAAAGCCAGAAAGGATAATCAGTACTGAGGCATTTCTCAGAAAAGGATGGAGAGAATGTCCAGAATGTAGATAGAAATATAAGAAATTGACAGGAGAAAATATCTTCTGTAATTGCAACAGGAAGTAATATGCATAAGAGGATTTAATAGCAGGAAGTTGGTGAGTTGCAATCTAAAGATTTCTACTTTCTCAGAAAAATTAGAGTTCTCTTCTGAAATAAAGGAAATGTTTGAGGCTTTAATGCTTCCAGAAGAATGAAGAAAATTTGAAATAATCTATAAACAGCATAGGAGAACCTCCTGGCCAGAGAATTACAGAAGGATTGCTGGAAAGGGCATAGAGTCCATTCAAGGCTGGTGTCTGTGAATTTATCAGGACTCCTATGTGTCCTGTTGTCCTGTTGTGTGTTTGTTCTCTACAATCCTGTGATGTTTGCCTATCAGCACAGAGAGAAAGCATTTGGGAGTTGATCCAGGGTTGGGGGTTTTACTGACAAACATGCAGAGAGGCAAGGACTTTACTTGGTAAGATGTATCTTAAAAGAATTAGATGGAACAAAGAATCTAAGCCGAATATGGATGGAAGTAAAGAAAGGGTCAGTGGATAAGGGAGGATTAAAGAATGAATGAACTGGGACTCCTGATGGATCAGAGATGGTTTTAATGGGAGCAGCTGTTTGGGCAAGCTAGCAGGATGAGCAATGGAGTCAGAGAGAGGAACATGTATATTAGTGATCTTGGCAATGATATCATATCATCAGGTGAAGGGCTGACTAAAGTGAAGTAAGGGAGAAGGCTATTAGAAATATGAAGCTTAAAAATCCAAGAGGTCAGTCCATCAAGTGTACATTGAAGTTCCCCAGAAGTATTGGCAGGAATCAGGATAGAAAGAAAGACAAGCCAATCATGTGATGAAGCCTTCATTTTTCAGGAAAAATGGAGGAGTGTTTTTAAAGATTTTATCTATCCTATTTGACTTGATGAATTTCTATCTTAATATGTAAAAGCGGTTTGGGGAAGTATCCCCTTGGACCTAAGTTCTCTGTATGGTCAGATAGCTTCACAGAGGCTAAGGAACATAAAAGTCTTGAGAAGATTCTTGGTCTTCTGAGTAGACCACTGCAGGCAGAAGAAGCCAGTAATAGGTGATAGCTACCATTTATTCATGTCTCACTACTCCCGCCAAGGAGTTTACATGGCTTATCCCATATAATCCTCACACAACCATGCAAGGTAAGCATCCGTTTATTTTGCAAATGAGGAAAACAGGCTCAGAGAAGTTGGGAATTTTTCATAATATTTATCTAAGATTAGATAACTATCAGAGTTGAAATTAAATCCAGATCTGATTCCACAGTTCACGTTCCTTCTTCCTTCAAACCAGAACTGCAGCCTGGGTCCACCTACAGGGACATTCTCCTTCCACCCTCAGTGGAGGTGGCTGCCTCTATTCCTGCTGGAGAGAAAAGAGGTCTTCCTTCCTCTCTGTTTCTACCTCACTCTCATTAGAAATCCTTGCTCTTTGGGGTTATTTCTATCCTGCTCTGCCTCCATCACTTTCTTGCTTTTACCTCTCATTGTCCTTTGAAAAGCATTCCAAACTTCCTGAAATCATTTTTGAGTCTCTCTATGAGCTGACCCCTGCCTAACCTCCCAGCATCTTCTCTCTTCACTTGCAATGCAGCCCCTTCATCCTTTATCATTTCTCCAGCCATCCCAAATGTCTTGCTGTTTCCCATACACAGTATGCTCTCTCTAACTTCTGGTCCTTTGCACATGCTGTTCTGTCTACTCTACAGCTCTCTTCTGCTAGATTAAACCCTCTCTGCTCTTCTGATTATGGTTTAGATGTCCACCTTGATGGAAGAGGCCCTTCCATAGTCTCCATTGTCTCCTCATTCAGTCAACATTCAAAAAATATATACCAGTCACCTCTCCCAGGCTCTACGGATAGAACAGTAGTTGAAATCAAGTTTCTGACCCAATGAACTAGCATTCTAGTGAGAGAGGGAAAGAGGCCAAAGACACAGACAGCACCTGCCAGAGTGGGAGACCAATGAACATCTGTTGAGTGAATGTTCAATAAATATGATTGTTGGTATGATATTTGACTTTATAAAGGAAAGCTAGATTCCTTACAGAAGCTGTGTTTTTCATATTTGGAAAGAATTATTCATTATGAGAAGTAGTAAAGGCTACATCTCACTTCCATGTATGTAATGAAATGGACTTCCATCAATGTATCCTATGTGCAAGCTTTGCTTCCAGATTCAGTACAAAGGTAGCCTGCAGGCTGTGACCTCTAGAATTCCCCAATCTGGGAGCAGGAGTCATCAATGTGAGTACCACGTGAACAGAAAAGGGTAATGTCTGCTGGGGGCTGCAGTGTGCTGAGAGTGCAGCATCACCTATTCGATTCCATGGGGAAACCCAGGCCTGTGGCGACAGATCAACTGATTTTTACAAAGAATCCAAAAGCCTGAACTTTTATTATTATTATTATTGTTATTATTATTATTTGGCCTGGGCAGACTCCAGGAATCAAACCCGGGTCTCTAGCATGGCAGGCAAGAATTCTGCCACTGAACCACCATTACTCACCCAAAAGCCTAAACTTTTTAATCACATCACCAGACTTATTTTTTTAAATATTGACAACAAATCCCTTTACAACAGAATATCATTTGGGACCTAATGTGACCCATGGATTGTCAGTCCATCCTCATTCGGTGGCTTATAACCTCCTCTCCTTCTTTGTTTGATTGTGCAGTGATCCTTTCTCTCCTGCCTCACTGGGAATGTTGCATGGCATCGTTCTGTTTTGTTTCAAGTTAATTTACTGCAAAGCTTTCCCGACATCTGACTCCACTGGAAACAACCTGATGGGTTGAGAACAGGTGGGACATCCCTACTTTCCACAGTGGACACTGTCAACCAGGCATCCCCCTAGGCCACACACACCTTCCTTTCTACCTGGATTAGGGGTTGTCAGCTCAGCAAGTAGTTCAAGGCAGGAGCGGGGGAGGTGGGAAAGGAGGCAGCAAGAAAAGCTACAGCTGCTTTGGGTGTGTGGTTTCCTGCTGAGGTGACCCCAGCGGAGCAGCAACATGGTAAATGAGGTTGACAATGTGTGAAGTGGAAAATGTCACCAGCAGAAGAGAGACACGGTGAACTTTAGTTCTGATTTAAATTAATGGGAACTCAAGGATAGAAAATCCTTCCAATGTTCCAAGAAAAGTCACAAGGTTGCCAGTGTGGGCCCGCCTGAGTAGGTGTCTGCCTGAGTGTGATAGATTCACTTATATGCACCTCATATTTCTTTGCAGACTAAGTCGAAATATTTAGACACATAAATACTTCAATTATAGGGATGTCATTCGGCTAGCAAGCTTTGGATCCTACTGTTACAAATTCAATTTTTTTTCCCCTTCTCTTTTTTTTTTTCTTCCCCAGCCATGGGCTGAAGGAGTGCAGGAAGTTAAGGCAACATAACAAGGTAGGAGCAGCTATCAGAAAGCTGAGAGTTTGTAGAACAGTGAAAAATCAGCCAACTGTACTTTGAAATGTCTTAATATGCAAAATATATATATTAAAAGGAATGCAAAAACCCAAGCAACAATGGAAAAATGAACTGCTCCCAAAGGAAATCAACCCACTGCTTCTTAGCAGCAGGTGCCCAGCCAGGCATTGTGGACTCTTGGAGTCATCAGCCCTGACCCCTGTTGGCCTAAGGGAAGCTGACTCATAGGACAAAAGCAGTGACTTGGGGCTCTCTGCGCTACTGCGTGCCTCTTCGCTCACACACACACTCCATTAGGCAGGCTAACCACACCACCACCAAGCACAGATGCAAAATGGTAGACACCATCTCTGCAGAAATCAACCTCCTATTTCCCTTCTCTTTCTTATTCAAAAGAACAACCTGCTTGAAGAACACCCAGCACTGATTTATTGAAGCTTTGGCAAGAGAGTTGAGCAGGGGAGCCTGGAGATTAAATAATTATCGAGTGAGAGGTCCTTATTAACTAGAAGCCAAATGGATGGGATGACGGAGATGGAGGCAGGTTTGAGGAATTATCATTGCCACAGGAATGTCCTCCTTGCCGTTTGAGATGCTGCGGCAGCTGTTATGAGAGAGGGCTGATTAGCATCGCCTTAAGAATCCAGAGAAGTAAAGAGGCAGATGAGGAGCTGCCAGGAGCATTAGCATCCTTAAATAAGAGACATAAGTATAATGGGAGCAGAGACGTCCCTAAGAGGCTCCTCTCAGGCTGCTCTGCAATAACGTGAGCATTAAATATACACCAAAGGGAAAAAAGGAAAATGGTAAATGAAGCTAGTGTGATTATTAGAAATAAACTTTGTACATGCATTTATATACAGTAACAATCAGGTTTCTTTTGAAACAGACAAATGACAATATTTCAAAAAGTCACATATTAAAACCTCATTGCAGAAAAGATGATGGAGCACAGAGCTCCAGAACTCAGCCTATCCCCCAGGGCAGCTAGGAAATAGCCAGGAACTGTCCAAAGCAATTGTCTGGGGCCTCACAGGCCAGAAGAACATTGCACAGCATCCAGGGAACAGCAGGAGGAATGGACTGATAAACCGCAGTGAAGAGCTGTGAGTAGCTCTCCACACATCGGCAGCTGCTGCCCATCCCCCACTCTCCTGGTAGTCACCTTGGGAGCCATGGCTGAGCACTGAACATGACTTTGGGTTAGCAAAGTCTGATCATTGATCCTGGCTCTGAGGGCAGCTATTATTTCAACCCACCCAGAACAAAGGAGGTGGCAGCCTCTTTCAATCGCATCCCTAACAAGGACAGAGTCAGTGGAGTCTCAAGAGCACAGGACCTCATTAGGACGGCAAGGAACAGTATGCTGAAGGGCACCATCTGCTGGGCAGACCAGGAAAGTGCAGATTCAGGGAGCCATGAAACGGGCATTTGGTGTCCTCTCTGTTCTCTTTCCCCAGGCACTTTGGAACTGGTCTATACCCCTTGTGGGGGCCCCTGGCCTTGTTCTGACTGGGAAAGTCCCCTCCAGGGTGGTCCACTTACCAGAATTTGCCCTACCTGCAAAATTAACTTGAGTCAATGAAAAGAGTGTTAAAAAATTTTTTGAAAGAGTCAAATCAAAGACAAAGGAAAATGACCAACATTCTCAGAGAAGGAACAGAGGAAAGGAAGTTTTCCTGGGGGTGAAACAATTCACACATAGTGCAGTTTCAAAAATTATACCGTATATCCAGGGCAAAAATCAGATAAAGAAAAGCTGAAAAAAATCTGATCAAACACAGGCTATGCTAAAGGTGTAGAATACATCGAACTAAATGTCAAAGAAGAGCCATAAGTCAAAGTCAATCAATAGTAAAACACTAGGTAAGAGCGAGAAGCTGACATCCAGAATAAACTCATCAGGAGACTCAGATGTCCAGACAAGCCATACTGAGAAACAGGACAGTATGGCCCAGTCAAAGGAACAAATTAAAACTTCAGAGGAGACACAGAATTTGGAACAACTAATCCCCTAAATCATCTCCTACTTCAAGGAGATGAAGTAACATATGGCTAAAAGATAAAGGATACAGAGAAGACACTGTAAGCATAGAGAGAATATAAGAAGAAACACAAAAGAAATGATGCGAATGAAAAACACAATAGAAGAGATAAAATATATATTAGAGGCATACCACAGCAGATTTAAATATGCAGAAGATAGAATCAGTGAGCCAGAAGACAAGACAATTGTAGGGTAGGTCTCAACAAGAAATCTCCTTTAAAAGAAAACTGAAGGAGTTCTGCAGGCTGAAAAGAAAAGACAGAAGAGAGAGGCTTAGGGGAGAGTGCAGAAACGAAGACCATAAGCAAGGGTAACTAAAAGGGCAAAAGGCGAGACAGGAAATAAAATAAATAGAAAAAAATAAATTTAATTTAATTTAAAAAGCGATGGATAAAATTGCCAAACTACTGCCTTTACAGTGATAACATTGAATATTAATAGATTAAGCTCCCTAATCAAAAGACACAGATTGGAAGAATGGATTAAAAATTATGACCCAGCTATAGGTTGTTGACAAAAGACTCTGCTTAGACCCAAAGACATAAGTAGGTCAAAAGTAAAAGGTTGGAAAAAGATATTCCCTGCAAACCAAAAAAGAGCTGTGGTAACTACACTAATATGGGGCAAAACAGACTTTAAAAGCAAAACTGTTGTAAGAGTCAAAGACGAACAGTATATATTAATAAAGGGGCAATCTATCATGAAGAAATAACAATCATAATTTTTTATGCACCTAACCAATGTGCCCCAAAATACATGAGGCAAATACTGACAGAACTAAAGAGAGAAATAGCTGTCTCTTCAATAATAATTGGAGACTTCAATACATCTCTTTCATCAATAAATAAAACATCTAGATAGAGAATCAATAAGGAAGCAGAGAATATGGTAAATGAACTAGGCTTAACAGGCATATACAGAACATTGCACCGCCAAACAGCAGGACATACATTCTTCACAAGTGTATGGATCATTCTCCAGGATAGGCCACATGTTAAGGCACAAGACAAGCCTCAATATATTTTAAAAGATTGAAATATACAAAGCACTTTCTCTGAACATAATGAAATGAAGCTGGAAATCAATAATAGGCAGAGAACTGAGAAATTCACAAATGTATGGAAGTTAAAACACACTCAAACAATCTATAGAGCAAAGAAGAAATTATAAGAGAAATGAGAAAATATCTCAAGAGAAGTGAAAATGAGAACGCAACATATCAAAGCATATGGGATCCAGAGGGCAGTGCTGAGAAGACAATTTATACAGGACTAAACACCCACCTTAAAAAAATGAAGAAAGAGCTAAAATCAAAGACCTAAATGCACACCTGAAGGAACTAGAAAAAGAACAGCAAACTAACTGCAAAGCAAGCAGAAGGAAAGAAATAACAAGATTAGAACAGAAATAAATGAAATTCAGAACAAAAAAACAAAAGAGAGAATCAACAAAAC
Source organism: Myrmecophaga tridactyla (assembly GCA_004026745.1). Classification (NCBI taxonomy): domain Eukaryota; kingdom Metazoa; phylum Chordata; class Mammalia; order Pilosa; family Myrmecophagidae; genus Myrmecophaga; species Myrmecophaga tridactyla. The sequence continues at coordinate 12,706 of PVIY010005427.1, forward strand.
CAAAAGTTGGTACTTTGAAAAGATCAATAAAATTGACAAATCCTTAGCTAGACTGACAAAGAAAAAAGAGAGAAGGTACAAATAATTAAATCAGAAATGAGAGGAGGGACATTACTACTGACCCCAAAGAAATACAAAAAGGATCATAAGTGGATACTATGAACAACTGTATGCCCACAAATTAAACAACTTAGATGAAATAGAAAATTACCTAGAAACACATGAATAACCTACATAGACTGAAAGAAATAGAAGACTTCAAGAGGCCAATCACAAGTAACGCAATTTTATTCAGTTATTTTCAAAACCTCCCAAAAAAGTAAAGCTCAGGAAGCAGCTGGCTTTGCAGAAGAATTCTACCAATTATTCAAAGATGAATTTTATTCTGTTCAAACTCTTCCAAAAAAATTGAAAAGGAGGGAAAACTACCTAACTTATCCTATGAGGCCAACATCAACCTAACCACTAAAGCCAGATAAAGATACTATCAGAAAAGAAAATTACAGACTAGTTTCTCTAATGAATCTTGATGGAAAATATTCATTCAACAAAATACTTGTAAATCAAATCCAACATCAAATTAAATGAATTATGCACCATGATCAAGTGGGTTTTAGCCCAGGTACGTAAGGGTGGTTCAACATGAGGAAATCAACCAATGCTATACACCACATTAGCAAATCAAAGGAGGATAATTACATAATCATCTTGACTGACACAGAAAAGGCATTTGACAAAATCCAGCATCCTTTCTTGATTAAAACAATTTTAAAAATAGGAATAGAAGGAAACTTCCTCAACATGATAAGGGCATATATGAAAAAATCCACAGCTAACATCATTCTCAATAGTGAAAGCCTTCCCTTTAAGATCTGGAACAAGACAAGGATGCCCATTGTCACCACTGTTATTCAACATTGTGCTAGAAATTGTAGCCAGAGCAACGAGGCAAGAAAAAGAAATAAAAGGCATCCAAATTAAAAAGAAAGAGTAAAACTTTCACTATTTGCAGATGACATGACCCCATATATAGAAAGTCCTGACATATCTACAACATAGCTACTACAACTAATAAATGAGCACAGCAGTCGCAGACTTCAAGATCCACACACAAAAATCAGTAGTGTTTTTATATGTAGTAATAAGCAATCTGAGAAGGTAATCAAGAAAATGAATTCCATTTACAAAAGCAACTAAAATAATCAAATGTAAAGGAGTAAATTTAACCAAGAATGTAAAGGACCTATACAAAGAAAACTGTAAAACATGGCTAAAAGAAGACCCAAATAAATGGAATGATGTTCCATGTTCATGGATTGGAAGACTAAATGTAGTTAAGATGTCAATTCTATCCAAATTGACTTACAGATTCAATGCAATCCCAATCAAAATTCCAACAGCTTCATCTTTAGAAAAAAGAACAAAATTGGAGACCTCACCCTTCATGACTTTAAAGCATATTACAAAGCTACAGTGATCAAAAGAGCATGGTACTGGCATAAAGATATCAATGAAATCAAACTAAGAATTCAGAAATAGACCCTCACATCTGTGGTCAATTGATTTTTACAAGGCCGCCAAATCAATCTCTTCAACAAGTGGTGCTGGGAGAACTGGATATGCATATCCAAAAGAAGGAAAGATGATCCCTATCTCACACCCCATACAAAAATTAACTCAAAATGGATCAAAGACCTAAATATAAGAACTATAACCATGAAACTCCTAGAAGGAAATGTAGGGACGCATCTTCAAGATCTTGTGGTAGGAGGTGGTTTCCTATACTTTTCACCCACATATCTGATAAGGGTTTAATATCCAGAATATATACAGAAATCATATAACTCAACAATAAAAAGACAAACAACCCAATTAAAAATGGGCAAATTACTTGAATAGACATTTCTCCAAAGAGGAAACACAAATGGCTAAAAGTTACATGAAAAATGTTTGACATCACTAGTTATTAGGGAAATGCAGATCAAAAGCACAATGAGCTATCATTTCATATCTACTAGAATGGCCATTATTTAAAAAAAAAAACAGAAAACTGCAAATGTTGGAGAGGATGTAGAGAAATAGGAACACTCATTTATTACTGGTGAGAATGTAAAATGGTGCAGCTGCTGTGGAAGACATTTTGGCAATTCCAGAAGTAGCTAAGTATAGAAATACCATATGTTCTGGCAATCCCACTACTAGGTATATGTGCAGAAGAACAGAAAGTAGGGCCATAGGCAGGTATTTGCACACCGGTGTTCACAGTAGCATTATTCACAGTTGCCCAAAGATGGAAGCAACCTATGTGTTCATCAACCAATGAATGGATAAACAAAGAGGTATAAACATACAATGGAATGTTATTCAGCTGTAAAAAGGAATGAAGTCCTGATGCATGTGGCAACATGCTTGAACCTTGGGGACATTATGTTGAGTGAAATAAGCCAGATACGAAAGGACACATATGACTTCATTGTTATGAGCTAATCATAATTGGCAAACTCATGAAGTTAAAATCTAGAATATAGTTTACCAGGAGATAGGTTGGGGTTAGGGAATATGGAGTTAATGCTCAACTTGTAAAGGTTTTCTATATAGGCTAATTGTAAAGGTTTGGAAATGGATAGTGGTGATGGTAACGCATTAATGTGAATGTAATCAACAGCATGGAACTATATAGGTGAATGTATTTAAAAAGGGAAACTTGGGCATGTATTTGTTACTGGAATAAAAATTAAAGAATAGAACTATATAATATAGTGAACCCTATTATAGATGTTGGACTGTAGTTAATAGTACAAGCATAAGAATGTTCTTTCATGAATTACAACAAATATATGACACTAATGCAAGGTGTTAATAAAAAGGAGATATGTGGGGAAAAATAAACCTAATGTGAACTTTGGACAATGGTTTATAATACTATTTTAATAATCAAAGCCGTAATAAACACAACTGTTTAAAAAAATAGTGCACTTATAAAAAAGTGCTATCAACAATTGTAACAAATGTTCCACACCAGTGCAGATGGTGGTGGTGGGGTGGGGTGGGGTTTGGGAATCCTGTGTTTTAGGCATGATTGTTCTGTAATAAAACCTCTCTAATAAAAATACTTAAATTTAAACAGGGGTGTGGGGGGAACTACTCTAAATAAAAAGAGACATAAAAACCAAATGCAAAAAAAAAATGCATTGCAATGCTATTAGAGTTTAGGGAAATCTGTGCCTTCCCCATCCAGGGTAATAAAGAGGGACTGTCTTTCTCTTACCATGTGTGTAGTTTCCTTGACTGCCAAGGAAATACCATGCAATGGGCTGGCTTAAAACAATGAGAATTTAATGGCTCACGATTTTGAGGTTAGGAAAAATGTCCAAATCAGGGTGATGCTTTCTCCCCAAACCTTGTGGCGTTCTGGGGCTGGCTGCTGGTGATCCTTGGTCCCTGGCTTGTCACATGGCAAAGCACATGGTGGCATCTCCTGGCCTCCCTTCTTTTCCACTTTACTTGATATTCAGCTTCTGGCTGCTCCCTCTGTGGCTTTCTCTCTGTGTGTCTGAATTTCATTCTGTTTCTAAAGGACTGCAGTAAGAGGATTAAGACCCATCCTGATTGAGGTGGGCCACACCTTAACTTCATCAAAAGGTCCAGCTTACAATGGTTCACACCTGCAGGAATGTGTTAAGTTTAAGAGCATGTTTTGGGGGATTCAGACAGCTCTAAATCCACACACCACAGAAAATCTACAGTGGAGAACACTTCTGATAAAGATGACTTCTATGAATTTAGCTGAATGACTCTAAGACTTTCTCCTACAAAGAGCCCATCCTCTCGAATTCAATGTCATTCTTTGTCTTGTTAATTGGATGTTTGCATGTGGTGTTTATTTTCCTACACTTCATAATGCCCACCAACCTCCTCACTAGTAGATGAAACCACAGAACAAGTTGCTTGCAGATTCCTCTGTGGAGACCTGCTGCAGTCCCTTTTCAGTCCTGATAGTGAAGAAAAGACACGTCAATGTCTGCAAGTGATCAGGAACGCAGGTCTTTTCAAACAGGAACAAAAACATGCACATACACACACATACACATTTAAATTTCTTTGAAAGGAAGTATTTTGAGAACTCAATATTAATTGCAGATACTGTCAAATAACCCATGCTTTCCAAGACCATTCAAAGCACTGTTCTACAAAGAGGATTGCTTTTAAGAGAAATGCACAATACTTATCTTGCTCCAGCCCTCTGCTGCTGCAGCAGGATTTCAAGCACCCCTTCTCCCCATAAAAGCTCTTCTGAGTCCCCAGAGGGGACGGATTCACAAACAGGCTCTCTCATCACCCAGAAGGCAGCGTGTCTCTGCCTCCTCTCCTTTTCTGGCCCTCTTTGGGGAGACCTACTGAGGCATCCTTGCCCCTCAGCCCCATCTGGACAGCTTGTGGTTGCGAGGATTATTGGCCCTGCTTCACCCCAGGGCCCTGCTTCACCCACCAGGGGCCTTGCTTCTCGCTGTTTCCAAGGCAGCTGGCTCCATCATTCGGCACTGCCCAGCTTCTCACCATGCTGGGCACACGTGCTACAGGCCCTGCCGGAACCCTTCTGAAAAGCCAAACTTGGAGAAGGTCTCTGACCACCTGGTGCTTCTGCCCATTTGAGGGGTCCCAAGCCATGCTGCCTCCTCTCCCAGTAACCCACAGAGACTCAGGAGCCCGTTCCTGTGTGCTTGCTAGTTTTGTCATTGCCTCCCCTTCCTGTGTGCTATACGAGCAGGGAGTGGAGAAGGCAGGAAAGGGAAAGAAGCTATAATAGGCCCCCACATTCAGAATCCCCTGCCTCCTTTTCTCCTTTCACCACTGCCCTTGCATGTCTCTTGTATCCCCCCTTCTCTGTCTTCTGATGGGTCCGTTTCTAGAGCTCTCTGCTGGTCCTTGTGCCCATCGGGCTCCAAGGAACCCATTTCAAGTCCTCCAGGTATGTCTAAACCTTAGAAGAAACATGACCTGGATTCAAAATGAGATACACACATTTCAGTTGCACTCATGTGACACAACTTGTAATGTGTATTTCATGCCTATTTATGTAATTCTCAAGCAGGCCAGGGAAGCAAGCAGTGTTCTTCCAATTAGACAAATGAGAGACCGGGCCTCCGAGATGTCAGGGGCCCATCCAAGATTGCGCAGTCTGAAGTCAGAAAGTGAAGACTTCCATCCAGGTCTGATTCCAAATCGTATTCTCTTCCTATTATACATATTATTCAAACTTTCACTTCATTTTTTTCTCTGGTGGGGAGAACTGAAATGGGTGCAAATTTGTTTCCATTCAAAGGTTAAAGAATCCATATGTTTTAGTTTGTTAATGCTGCCAGAATGCAATACACCAGAAACGGGTTGGCTTTTATAAAAGGCTTTTAAAAATTCCTTATAAAAGGAATTTATCAAGTTACAAGTTTACAGTTCTAAGGCCATAGAAAATGTCTACAGACATAGAAAATGTCCAAACTAAGGCCCCCAGAGAAAGATACCTTGATTCGAGAAAGGCCAATCTGGGAAGGCACGTGGCTGGTATCTGCTGGTCCTTTGGCTTTTAGTTTCAAACAGCTTCCCTGAGGGCATTTTCTTTTTGCATCTCCAAAGGTCTTGAAACTTTTTCCAAAATGCTTCCCTCTTAAAGGACTTCAGTAAGTGACCCACCTTGAATGGGTGGCGATACATCTAGCAAGGAAACCACCTAGTAAAAAATCATCTAATTTGGTGGTCTTGCCTCACCTATGTCTTTCAATGGCAATGTGACCATAATCCTGATTGATTTCTCCAAACCAAAAATGGATTCATAAAAGTCAGTGGTTGTAGCTCAAAGACCCACCCTGAGCAGAGGCCCACAGAGTAAAACCGGTGAATGATGTTTCAGTTTCAAGTTACCCAGATGACTAACAGGCACTGGCAAGGGAAGTTTCTATCTGTGAGGTTGAAAAGACTATGCCATTTTCCTCTTCTTTTCCTCCCCCAGTTCGTTCTCATAAATCAGGACACCTAAAGCATGTAAATGTCAACACAACAAACTAACAGCCATCCAGCTTAGGTTCTGGTCTCTGATGGTGACTCTACTGGATTATTTTGGGGAGGATATGACTACCCCCTCCCATTTTAACTTCAAAGCTCCCCAAATGTACAAAATGAGGGGAACAGCGCTTCAAACCTTTAAAACCAAAATCATCTTGGAATAGTCTTTCATCTGCGAATTCTGAAAATGATACCTTCACCCTTTGTTTCTTCAGAGGTATTAAGTTCAGAAATAAGGATGGCACTGCTTTCCAGTTTTGTTTGTTTGTGTGTTTAAGTTTGATGGGGAAACACAAGACTTACCTGTTTCAATTGGAAATTTCTTAAATTTATTTTAAAGAATATTATTAACTGTGAAACCCATTCTCTGAAGGCGGGGGTTCTGTTTTCCCACCCTGAGGATGAGGTAGCCACTCCTGGTTGTTGAGCTGACCTCTCCATGTGGGGGGGAAGTACCTCAGAGATAGTACAGGTTTCGGGTTCCAAAGCCTTGAGGGAAAACTGCAGCACACGTCTCTGGAGGGCCTCTGGCAGGAGTATCGCAAATGTTCTCAACCCTCCAAACCAAGGGGGATAACGTTCAATTTATCAACTTTCAATTTATCAGCCAGCACTAAATAAATGTTCAGTCAAGGAGAAACAAAGTTCCAAAAGGTAATGTGAATATGGCCTGGGCCTCGTATGGATTTTTAGAACAAGGAGAGACCTGGAAGGTGACATCACCTCTACCCAACACACCGGGCATTTCAAATGACCCATCAGAGTGTCCCCCAACCAGGGCAGGAGAAAGAGCCCAGTGTTATCTGCTAGTCTGGGGCTTTCCCACTATGACCAGCAGATTCTCTCTGTGGGGAGGAATCTAGGGCAACAGGAAATAGAAAAGGAAGCTAAATAGAAATAAATCTTTCCAAATTAAAGTGATGATGATGGTGACGATGACAGCTGTTTATCGAACGCCACCTACTTGCCAGGCACTGGCTTAGGATTTTATACATGTTAAATAATAGAATATTCACACTAACTTCCATTTTATCTCCATTTTCAGTACGATGAACTAGAAACACCTAGAGGTTAAATATGTGGCCCAAAGTCATACTTCCACTGGCGGGCAGAGGTGAGACTCAAGCCTGGGTTCTTTCAATTGCATCATGCATCTCCCTCTAGGCCCCAAAACACTGAGCCAGCAGAGGATCGAGTCGCCTGTGTATGGCTCCTTTCCCTTCATCACCTTCTGGCCCATAAGCTATTTAATCAGAAAAGACAACGTTCTTGCCTAAGGAGGGCTCGCCAAAATATGAACAAGAGATTGAGACAGCAGCTCTAGCAAGCGACACCGTGGCTGATGACAGCTTCTGCATAGCTCTGCGTGTACGTCATCCATGTACGCCATCCTAACTTGTTCTCTTGTGGCTGCAGAATGCCTGCCCAGTGCTCCGCATTCCAAAGAGGCCAGGGCCACCTGAGAGGGCGCCATCAAAAGGGCATTTGTTTTGTGCAAACAAAAAAAATCAACTTCCAAAAAGGTCCTAGAGCATTCCAGTGACACGGCTCTCCCATGCCATGTCATTGCATCCCATTTTTAAAACCAGGTGCTTTGGAATACCTGCACAAGGTCCTATTTGAAAGTTACTGTGTTGGTCACACCATCTTTAAATGAATCACCTGTGTCTGGTGTTGTTGAGGCCAATTTAAATACTGCATATGCCCCAAATCAGCAAAACCTTATTGAGTATTCTATTCATTTAGCAGTAGCTTATATGTATATACATAACTTAAGTAAAATTGGATTGGCATTTGCCTTTGAACTGTCTTTGAAAAATGAATTTGCTAAGCATACAGTATAATTATGAGTGCACAGAAAATGCTCAATTTAAATACTCAAATTTCATCATCTTCATTTATTAAGTAAATGCTTGTCTAAAGATAGCTGCCTCTTACTGTTTTGTTACTGTAGTATCAGAATGCTGTAGATTTTTTTAAAGCAACAAACTTAATTTCTTAATAAGATATCTGATATAAATTTTCTCTGGCTGTTTTCATTTTAAAACTCTAAGAGAGGGCTGCAAAAGGAAGTCAGACCACAAGAAGAGGCCAGGTTGGCTGAGTAAGGTGGCCAGGCAGAGGGCGTGTTGGAGAGCCCGACTGAGCCAGGTGGAGGAGAGTGGAGGGAGCACCAGAGGCTCACAGACTGAGCCAGGTGAAGGACGGTGGAGAGAAGCTCCAAGGGCTCAGCTTCTGAGCATGAAACCTAATCCCAGAACCTCGGGGAATGGAGCCGCAGTGCTCCAGGACATGCCAGGATACAATCTCTGTTTGCTCTAGACTGTTTGGAAAATACCCACTGAGCTTCCACCAACCACTTGCTCCAAGCCCCCTTCTGAGCTGTTGTTTGGGTGACATTTTCCCTAAACTTTTTAACAAACATGGTATGAGTACCACACCATTTGGCTGAAAGACTAAATTTCAGGAAAAGAGTGGACAGGATGGGGATTATTTTGAAGCCTTTAGCATACTGCACTAATCATCATGATCCCAAAGCGTAACAAATAGAAATTAAACCTGGGGCACCTAGGGACACCCAAAATTTTGGGATTAGCCTCTACTCCTCCTCTAGGCACACTGAGTATGTGATAAAGTAGCCAATTAAGCACATTTCTATGGGCCAGAATGTGATCACTTTTCAAATGTGTCTTGGGGCAGCTTTTCCACCAGTAGGGGTGCCTGGTAAGGCTCTTCAGGGTATGACAAAGAGAAACCTTCTTAGGCTTCTTCAAGAAAAGGGATGCTCTGAAACTGGCTCTGAAAACTCCCAGGAAAAGTGGCCTGTGCTCCTCCAGTCCCTCACACATGGCATTTCTGTTCCTTTCTGTGAATCTGCCCCCTTCTGCTCTCTCATCCAAATACTACTTACAACTCGCAGCATCCAACAATGGCATTCCGGTGAGAGGCTACTTCTAGAGCATTTACCTCAGACCTCAGTCCGCTGGCTCAGGCTCTCAGCTTCCTAAAATCTCTCAGGAAAGAGTCCAGATCATTCTCCACACACTGGCCTCACAAACATAGGTCACCATGGGCTGGCCTCTGGCCAGTCTGTCTTTGGGGCGCCACTTCAACCCTCACGCAATTGGTGCAGCAGAGGGCAGGGTTGCAGAGCCCAAACCATGGTGTCCCAGGCCCGCCTCACAGCAGGGACTGAGGGAAGCCAAGTCATCTTCAGAGAGGCAGTGGGCAAGCGAGCCCAGTGATGGACATGAGTGGCCCATGCTATGCCACGGGTCAGTGAAGATGGTGGTTGGTGGCCAGAGGATGAGGCAGCCAGAGCCAGAGGTACACACTAATTCAGACCAGGGTAGATTTTAGGTGGTTGTCCTACCTTTAAAGGAAGCATGACATCAACAGGATGAATTACCTCCTGTTCTGGCTGAGTCACGTTTGGCTGGTTGTACTTGCTTCCTTCATACTACTTGTGAGAACATGTGGAGGCCACAAAGCATTACTCTTCGGTGGAGGGTACCATCGGCTGGATGATGAGCTCTAAGCCAATTACAAGAGGCTCCAGGCACTGAAGAGGCACTGCAGAGAGCACATGCCCAAGAGAGTCCTGAACTAGACTAAAGAAAACCCAACAGATGGCTGCAAAGGTCCTCACCTTGAGCTGCACCAGATCCGAGTCTGTCCGTGTAGACGCCAGCGTGCGGACAAGGGCAGACCAGATGGTTTCACTCACCCCTTTAGCTCAGGATACCAAGATACTTATTTTCACCTTAGCTGTGCATTTTCTCAGTAATATTCTCTTGAACGGTGTGCCTGGCTTGGGATCCTAGAAATTTTTTTCCCATTGGGCAATTGAAATGGGATAGTTAAAACAGACAGATTGCCAAATGCATAATTCATTTGGAGTCACAAAGATAAAATAGCCCAGTTCTCTCCTTCATACCCTTAAGAAGTAGAGGATTATAGAAGGTGTCAAATGTATTCCATACACAGATACCCAGAAATAAAGAAGGGAGAAAAGTTAATATGAATTCCTTCTCAACCTCCAATCTCCAGCAACATAGACAAGAAAAGAGAAAGGGAGGAAGCACGGATGAGCTTGCCCCAGAGTTTGGAGTTTGGAGTCTGCCTGTGTGGCTGGCCCAGAACCTCGAGGCCCCACTTGGCAGGTTTCCCGGGAGAGGAAGGGTGACCGCACAGCTGGGAGAGCTGGGGACAGAGCCAGAAGGACTGTGGGAGGTGGCAATGCACCCCACCCCACCATGTGCTGGAGACCACAACCCCCATCTCAGTGGGAAACACATTCTACCAGGGCGGCGTTTTACAATGAAATGGTTGAATGCAGGCGAAAGGAGACGAGGAGAATTTCCCCTCACAGGCTTCATCGTGCTGCATTTATTTGTGTCAGTATGTTTGTGTGTGTTGATGATGTGTCGATATATTCTGTATACATT
>PVIY010005427.1:23310-94748 GCA_004026745.1 Myrmecophaga tridactyla
ATCCTAGAAATTTTTTTCCCATTGGGCAATTGAAATGGGATAGTTAAAACAGACAGATTGCCAAATGCATAATTCATTTGGAGTCACAAAGATAAAGTAGCCCAGTTCTCTCCTTCATACCCTTAAGAAGTAGAGGATTATAGAAGGTGTCAAATGTATTCCATACACAGATACCCAGAAATAAAGAAGGGAGAAAAGTCAATATGAATTCCTTCTCAACCTCCAATCTCCAGCAACATAGACAAGAAAAGAGAAAGGGAGGAAGCACGGATGAGCTTGCCCCAGAGTTTGGAGTTTGGAGTCTGCCTGTGTGGCTGGCCCAGAACCTCGAGGCCCTACTTGGCAGGTTTCCCGGGAGAGGAAGGGTGACCGCACAGCTGGGAGAGCTGGGGACAGAGCCAGAAGGACTGTGGGAGGTGGCAATGCACCCCACCCCACCGTGTGCTGGAGACCACAACCCCCATCTCAGGGGGAAACACATTCTACGAGGGCGGCGTTTTACAATGAAACGGTTGAATGCAGGCAAAAGGAGACGAGGAGAATTTCCCCTCACAGGCTTCATCGTGCTGCATTTATTTGTGTCAGTATGTTTGTGTGTGTTGATGATGTGTCGATATATTCTGTATACATTTTCCACATGATGGGTAGAAACATATCTGTACCATTTTCCTGGGTTGGATTGCATTTCATTATTCATACCTTAACTTAGAAAGAATTCCTCCTTTACAATGAAAAGAAAAAGGCTCTCCTGCTGGCAGAACCTGTAAGGACTCTTGCTATCCTTTCACTCTCACCTGCTACATGAAAACAAATGTAAAGTTTCATTGGTCTCCATTGTCCCCAGGTGCGCTCTTTGACAGAGTGAGCAGAAATTTCAGGTGCAAAGTTGATGCGCCAACTCAAACAGGGCACGTGGCCTTTGACTTCCAGGGCTTTGGAGAGGGAGCTTCAGAGCAGGGTGCTGAGTAGAGGACACAAAGGAGGGGGACAACTCATTCAGCCTCCTCCTGGGTTCCTGCAAACTCCATTTTGAATGTAATCCCCAATACAAGAAGGCTCACCCAGAGGGAAACTCGCCACAGCCAAAGCTCCAAGGAGAAGACAAATCCCTGAGATCTGGGTGGGCTGGGCCAGGCCACGCCCCATGGCCTTCCAGCTGGAGTCACAGTCAGCTCAGTGTGTGGCCCGCAGGCCACGGGAAAGGACCAGGGCTGCATCCAGCCTGCACCTTCACCAAGGCGGACAGCGAGGAAGAGGAACCATGGGCTGAAGCCGCGGGGACAGTGGTCAGCTCACCCTCCCAGGAGGTAAGCGTGTCTTCAGAGGGTCTCGAAGGACCTTTGCTGGGAGCGGCCAGGTGTCTCAAGGGCCAGTGTCTTGAGAACCATTATCTTTATCACCAAGTTGAGGTTTCACCGGAATCAAGGAGAGGGACTCAAAAGTAATCATACTCAGCATTGCCAAAGGGCAGGCGTTCCCAAAGCAAGCCATAGGGCACCACAAATTTGTGATGGGAAGTTCACTGTACATATTGGGGTTAAAAAATAAAGCTTAAAAGTGTTCTATTACTTAAGGAATTCCATATATAGGAATTTATCCTAGTGAAATCAGAGACTCATACTAAGGATATGCAAAAGATGTTTAATTGTCATTATAGTGCTGCGAACTTGGAAACAACCAAATTGCTCACTACTAAGAAATAAAACCTTATGCTGCCATCAAAAACCAGGTTTGTGAGAAATACTTAAAGGCATGGGATGCCAAATACAAAACTGCGTACAAAGTATGACACCAAATTTACATAAACATAAATAAACATACATACAGTTCTGTAAAATAAAGACACAGCTAAATAAATACATAGCTAAAACAGAGTGGAAGGAAATACAGAAAAATGTTAATGGTATTTCTGGACAGATAGATTGGAGATTAATGTTTTTTGTGATAATTTCTTTTGTTCAGAATTACCCAAAACTCCCACAGTGCCCATGAATAACTTAAAACGGGGCTGGGAAGGAAATGCTATCTCAAAAAGACAGGAAAAGAAACTTCTATTGATTAAACCAGCCCTATCGGTGAGTATTCTCCATTATGAAGACTCAGAGGGAGATTTCCTAGATGACATTTGAAGGCTAAGGACACTTTTCTTAAATTCACCAATGCCTGGGGAGAGCCTGGTTCAGTGCCTGGCCTGTGACGAGCAGGTTCGTCTTCCTTGCAGTGTCTGCTCTGCCTTCCCTGCCTCCTTTTCGGCACTCAGATATATGTTCCCAGCAAGCAGGTCAGAAAGTAAAATCCACAAGTCACCACTTCCGTCTTCAGGCACCTCTCATTCCAAGAAGACTAGAAAGGAAGCCTCCTCTGCCTCGGTCCTGCCACCTGTGGAGAGGTGGAAAGAGTAGGAGATGCAGGACAAGGAGAGACAAGGAGAGGGAGCCCCGGGGTGCTGGAGCAGCCTGCTCAGTCTTGCCTCCAGAAGCAGTGTGCGATGTGCAACCCACTCTCCTCTCTGTGAAAGGACTCCATGGAACGGACTTCACATTCCTTCCCAAAGGGAGCTGTAGTAAAGAACAATCTTCCGGCTACTCTCTCTACCTTTATTTTCTCCTCCTCATGAGAAAAGAGATGACACAATTGGTCAAAATTGCCAGGGAGTGCCAAAACAGCATGCACCCCATGCCAAGTGGATGTGCCCTGGGCAGAGTCCGTAGGCCTAGCCAGGTCATTGCCTGTTCAGCTTCCGTATTTTGCAACCTGCACCCAAATAGGAAAGTCAGGCATCCTTCAATTGAGGGCAAAGTGGATGATGGAAGCTCCAAGTGGGACCCAGATGTGAGATGAGTTCTCCAATCCAGCTTTACCATTAAAATTCATAGTTTGGGCTGTAACTAGTTCATTTCTTCATACTTATTCTCAACTAGTCAGAAACTTTAAGAAGGAGAAGGATGAGTTGTAGGAACCAAGCCATAAATTCCGATCTGAATATCCAACATTGTATAGATAATATTTTTATAAATGCTTTAATTCCAAAAGAAAAAAGTTTTAAAACTAGGATTTGACTAACTGATGTTTACACTTACCCAGATTTCTTTTGTACACCAAGCTAGTAAACATTCTGAAGAAAGAAATCTGAAAAATGTCTTTGCAATGGGCCCAGAAGGTTTCTGGAACATCTGATTGCTGCTAACACATAGCCTTTTAGCACATTAAGTGTAAATGAATCAGAAGCTTATGGATCATGTTTTAGCTGAAACAAACAAAGGATCCAAAATTTATAAGAAAAGGTGCTTGGCAAACTCATTTTAGTTTGCTGAACCCAAGCATTTGAAAAATAGTTTGATTAATTTTGCCAACTCAAAACCCTGCCAATATTCTACTGTCCTAAGTATTTGCGAGCACTTTTCAGATTGAATTGTCGATCCCATTTCTAAATGTTCTTGGCCACTCTACTGGTAATTAATTGGAGTACTTCATACACACAGCAGTGGTACTTTTCATTCATGGAGAATTAGTCCAATGTCATACTAACTTCTTCAGATTTACAGTTCACAAAATTCTTTCAAGAATATTCCTCCACTTAATTCTCATACAATAAGCCTGTGAGGTGTATATATATATATAAAATTGAGATGGTACACACAATATATATATATATATTGTCCCCCCTTCAATGGATAAAACTTAAGGTTCAGAGAGGTGAAATGAGGTCATCAAAGCTACATAACCATATAGACTGTGCAACAAAACTGACTGTAAAAACTCAGAAATGGATAGCACAATACTACCTGAGTGTAGCACAATAATGGAAGTACCTGAATGAAGCTGAATGTGAGAATGACAGAGGGAGGAAGACTGGGGGCACATATGAAACCAGAAGGGAAAGATAGACAGTAAAGACTGAGATGATATAATATAGGAATGCCTAAAGTGTACAATGATAGTGACTAAATGTACAAATTTAAAAATGCTTTGCATGAGGAAGAACAAAGGAATGTCAATATTGGGTGTTGAAAATAGATGGTCATTCATATTTTAAAACTTAAAAAAAAAGCCACACAACCAGGTTGACACAGATTAAAAACCAACCCTCCTGATTCCAAATCTACACCACAGGTGCCAAGAGTATATAGTAAGGCTTGCCTCTCCAAGCTCTTCCAAACAGGTACATTTCTGAGAAGTCTGCTGGAAAAATGACAGCAATCTAAGAAAATGTAATGGACCCCACCCAGGCTTATGACCAGAGTACAACCAATTGGGTTAACTGGCCTTGACTATTTTGTCTTACCTTCTCTCCTTTCTTTTGTGTGTACCATCTCACTTTCTCAAAAGTATTTTCTCTCTGCTTGGGTCCTTAATATATGAACAGGATGATTCACCATTCTGGAACTAACATAAATAAAGGGCTTCAAGTATAAGAATCCACATATAAGGAAAGTCAACCAAAATGCCAACTATGAATTGAGCAAATAGTTTGGGAAGACATGTTCCACTTTTAATCAGTAGATGCACCAAAACATATGAGTTGTGTACATCAAGTAAATGATGGTTAGTCCAACTTCAGTGACACCTCCCAATTTAGTATTCAGGGATTTAATTAATGTTCTGTTTACACCCCACTTCCAGATCATTAATAAAGATGTGTGATAGGACTGAATTTAATACCAATGTGTATGTATGATATCCTACTGAGTAGCTTTCCTAGATGTGATCCACCCCTGCTCCTACCTCACTTCCAATACAAAGGTCTTAGACATTAAATGTTACCATTTCTTTTAAATCCCCCAAACAACTTACTCTGTGTCCCTCACCTTAAAAACCAGACGTTGGGCAGCACATCTGGGGTTGATAGGAGTCATTTTTCCCTAGGGACCAAGTTACCACCTGGAATTGGCCCAGTTGTAAACCCCTCGTGGGAGAGCAGAGGCTGTTTGGAGAATAACCCACCTTTCCCTGCCTCCTAAGTCTTAGGGCAAGACAATGAATGAATAAAATGGAAGTTCACCAAGGACACTGCAACCAAGGCAGCCAGGCCATGGTCCCTTGCCAGGCATGACTCTAATGAGGCAGGTTCACACCCCCCACCCGCCTTGCACTCCGCCACCTGCCACACTCTGTGCACGTAAAGGACTCTCTGCCCAGTGGCTGAGCTGGGGTCTGGTGGCATGGCAGTACCCAGGACAGGAGACAGCACTAGAGAGATTGGGAAGGGTGCTTGACATAAGCATTAGCTCATGGCATTCTCATCCCATTTTTCAGGTAAGAACAATGAAATTCAAGAAAAATGAAGCAGCTTATCCAAGGTCCCAGGCTCTTGCTTACTCCCTTATCCTCCTACAGGAAATTAAATGGTGTCATAAACTGTAGGTATATGGATATACCTGTAATATGTGGCTATAAATTGTTAAGATACATGGAGAGTAAACCCTGCTTATTTCTGTCTCAGCTATAAATTGGGTAAATAAAGGAACTGATGAACATTTCACAGATAAAGGCTTAGGCCTTGTATCAGAAAGGTTTATTACCTGTAACACATAAGTCATTTAACAAATAATTATCAAGCGGCAGTTATATGTTAATTTCCAGACTAAGAACTGGGGATTGAAAATGAAGCAATTCTTGCCATCTACAAGCTTGCAATGTGACTGGGGAAAGAGAACTAAGTCATCAGGTAGAATAATCCAGAACACATGAAGGGTTCTCACTTCCTGCCACCCTGCTCAGTAACGTCGTGCACGCCTAACCACAAGTCAGAGAGGGGAGCCTCTCACCATAAGGGAACCTCAAGGGTGAGTTATCCAGGAGTCCAGTGGGTCTAGATTGCAGGGAATTTGGCTTGAAAGGCAAGTTATGATTCTGGGAACCGACTTGAACAGAACCCTTTAGAAGTCTAGAATTTCACAGAGTTTAGGCAAGCTCGTCTGTCTCCCTTAAAATTATTTTTTGAGCCTCTAATCACTGATATAAGATATAGTTACCACGTTCACTCATTTTAAAGATAAAACATACAGGAAAATGAAGGAAGCGGCGCACGCAAGGAGGGGAAGTAGGCCATGTCCCACATTCATGTTTCTGAATCACAGGATACAAACTAAAATTCATGCAAAGACTCTCAGCACCCACAAAGATTACCATAGGCAATCCTTCCAGGGACTGGAAGGGGCCTGTCATTAGAAGACAAAGCCAGGATGTTGGCTTCAAAGACAAGGGCATTTCCTTGGAACACTGGCTTTTCTCCATAAGGACATTCATCACAACACAGAAGCTGGGGTGGGCATCTTGAGAAAAAGTACAGGTGGTGCCAGGCTGCCCAGCCCTGTGGACATTCTCTAATTGTTCCCCAGTTCCACCTCTACTTCTCTACTCATTCCATCTCATAGCCCTCCCACTCTCTCCTTGCCAACTCCAAGGAAGTCAGGTTGTTCCTGTATGGACGTCTCTTTCCCTGAGTGAGAAACACTCACTGCGGAGGGTAACTTTACAAGCAGTTACCCTCACCTGGGCTTTCCCTTGTCTGTAGGTCCCTAAACAGTCCTCAGGCATCCAGCCTAGAGTCTACCCTGAGCCTTCCTAGTCGGCTGCTCTGGGCAGGGGAAAGCACCACCTGTCACCAGCTCCTTCCTCTCCTCCAACCTGAGCCCCAAAGTCCCCTACACATCTTGCTTTCTCTCCTTATCCAGCCCTGAGACTCATCCACAGCCCACTGGAATGTGATGTGCCCTTGTCCACGTCTCCATGTGTTACAGTCCTTCAGGGGTGACTTTAGCATTTTAAAATTGCATGGGCTCATGCAAATGAGGCTCTCTTTTCCTGCACTGAAGGAACTTGTGATAATCTAGCCCACTATGCATGGGACAGAGGGCATTTCCTCCCATGGCTCAAAACCTTCAGCCCCATCCTTAGCCCAGACTCACAACCAAGCTCTCCAAAAGACACATGGAAATATTAATAAATCCATCAGAACGATGGTCCAGAGCCATGGCTACCCCTGCCTCCAGCTGCTGTTGTCTCAGGGGTCATTGTCCACCCCTCACCACCAAACAAATCAGGATATATTATTTTTAACTTTACAAAAGCTTGGATCACACCAAAAAAAAAGAAACACATGGACCTGGCCCCCTGTCTAGAGACCAGAAACCTCTTACTAAAAGACACAAATGCTAATGCTTCTTCTTGGGGGTCACACACTCTCTTAGCACTCCCCACCCCACCCCATTAACAACAACGAAATTGAATTCCATTGAAATCCGGTAATGAGTGGAATTCGCCATCAAATTACTCTCTCAAAAATCACCTTCAGCCTTCAGTCTTCCTTTCTGCAAAATGAAGCATAGGAGATTTAAAAAAAGGAACAATTCCAACCTAGGCTATTTTAAGGCCTTAGTGTTTTAGTAAATATTTGCTTCTTGTCAATTTCCTTAAAGGTAGAAATCAATACAGCTAGCTTCTCCAGAGGACTCCTTACTCTGGTAGCCATGGGGACTCACGTCTCCTCTCAGAAATGTTCTGCGCTTCCACCAGGGTGAGGGTTGATGTAAGTAAGACAAGGTCACCACACCATTCGTTTGAAGGACAGAATAAGCAGGGAAGTGGAGTATGCAAGAAGGAAAATCAACGATGTCCCTAACTTGTGTTTCTGAATCTTAGAATATAAACTAAAATGTACCCAAGGACTTTTAGCAAAGGTTTCTATTTTAAAAGTTCAGAAACTTTCTCTTGGATGTTTCTCGACTGAAAAAAATTTGAAAGTCCAGAGGTTCCCATTTAGAGGTACAAATCCTGAAAGATCTAATTTCCTCCTAACTGTGGCACCTTCCTAGAGGAAGTTTTGACGCAGAATTTACTTTGCATTTCCTGCTGCATGGAAGAAAGCTCTGCTGACAAAGGGGCCCTGCGCTCAGCATCGAGGATAACTTTGCTCAGAGAAGTTTCTTTCAGCCTAGGAAATTAGTGAGCTGTAAATTTTCTTTGCTAACGGAAAAGAATCAAGCCAAAACAACTCTCTTGATTGGTGGCTGAAGTTAATGGGAATTGATAAATTGCTTCCTGTCCCACTGGGCAAGACAGCTACCAAGCTTTAGATTTCAATTGTATGAGAAATTACTTCTGCAGTTCAGCCAGCAAGAGCGCACATAACTGTGTTTTTTTAATCTTATCAGAGTGTGACAAAATCAGAAAATTCATAGCTTTGTGGCAGCAACATATGAATGCACAAGTTATGTACGACGTCCCTGTTAGAGAATTTCAGTGTGTGAATGCAAGCTGCACGTTTGCCCCTGGCCATCTGAGGACTTGGGATTCTCAGACTGCAGCATGGTGGTTATATAATCCCATTAGTTTTCCAACCTAAAGAAACACAGCAAAATTCCTCACTAGAGTGCACAGGCCTATTTGTCAGGGCTCTTGCGTGGGCCCTTTCCTTTGGGTCCAAGTTCAGTGTGTATAAGAGGGGACCTCCCAGATTAAACCACAGGAGGGATGCTTTCTACCTACACCTTTGGAGAAAAAGCAAACAGCTACCCTCTCTGGGAATCTCTGCTATTCCATCAGGATTTAACGTCTATGGGGAAACAGACTCTACTTTGTCAATGCTGGCTGCATCAAGAATCCCCCTGCCAATTGTGTGATTGTGAAAACCTTGTGTCTGATAGTCCTTTTATCTATGGTCTGGACAGATGAGTGAAAAATATAGATAAGAAATAAACAAATAATAGGGGGAACAAAGGTTAAAATAAACTGAGTAGATTGAAAAAAAATGAATGAATTAACCAATCAATGGATAAATGAATTTTGAAAAGAGACTGCTTGCAAAAAATTAATAGCCACCTTTAAATGTTTCAAAATTGTGTGTGTTAATTATGAGGTTTTAGCTGCAAATAAAAGAAATTACGAAAAAAAAAAAAGCATTCTCCTGCCACCACAGAGACAGGAGATGGAGTCCAGCTGTTTGGTCAATCAAGCTCCAAGGTGACTGTTACTGTGAGGGTATTTTGTAGATGGGTTAGCACCAGTAGTCAGTTAATTGTATCTATAACTGATTGCATCTACAATCAACAAAGGAGATTGCCCTTGGCAATAAGGTAAATCTCCTCATCCAATCAGTTGGAGGTCTTACAGCTAGAACTGAAGTTTCAGAAGTCAGAAAGAAGAATTTCTGTGTCTAGTTCAGCCAGCCAGCTTCTCCTAGGGAATTCAACTTGGCACTACCAGACTCACCAACAGTGTTTTCCACAGCTGCAGACATCATGGAAGTGGAAGTGGACATGGACGAGTCCCATGAATGAAGCCACCAAAACAGAAGACAGCAGCCCTGGAACCCTGCTCAGCCCTAGCAAACTTTACATGTGTGAGGAACAAACTCTCTATGCAAAGCACTGAGATTTGGGTGGTGTTTCTTACTGCATCACAACCTCACTGATCCTATGACCTGAACTGTTAAAGTGTGGAAAAGGAGGCTGACGAACCAGCTTAGCGACTGGGTAACTCTGAATGTGTCCCACTGCCTCCGCTGTGCTACAGTCCATGAAATAGCAAATGTTCCCAAAGGTGTTTATGTCTCTTGGATCTGAAGCTCTGCTTTTGAATCTTCATGCAAATGAAATTTTAATGGGGTCTCTGATGTGGTAAGAAATTAAGTAGGACATTATTTTTCTTTCATGATTCAAAGCTTGAAAATTAAACAAACTCTGAGCTGGTAAACTCAAGTACCAGGACAAAGATATTTAAGGTGAGAAAGTGAGATTTAAAATGCTATAGGATGTCATAGTTTTTAGAATTATAAGGTCTTTAGAATTGGAAGGGACTATAGAGATTACTAATCAATTTCCTCAAGCCTATAGATCAATATCCCAAGGTCCAAAATAGGGAGTGAATCCTTTCAGGAAGAAAGTAACAAAACCAGTCCCTGAACTCAAGCCTTCTGCTGCAGGTCCAAGGTTGTCTTTGCTCTACCACATCTTTCAAAAACAGATACCACTTTTGAAACTGGGTCCCATATTTTTCATTGCTCTTTTCTCCAAGGAATAACATATTAGTGTTGTCTCTGTTTGTACTGAGTACTTAGTAAACAATTATGTCACACCCAGCAGCCATAGATAGCAGGAAGAGGGTAGAATTTTGCAAAACTTTGGCATATGTGAGTGTATCACAAAGGTAGACTCATTTCAAAATACAGAATATCATCTCAAAGATCTCCTATTATAGAACTAAACACACACACACACACACACACCTGAATGCATATAAAACTGGGAAAATCTGAGTGGGATCAAAAGATTGTATTAATATACAATACTAATTTAGGATGTAGTTACATGAGATGTTACCATTCAGGAAAACTGGGTGAAGACTAACCAAGTTCGCTCTAGATAATTTTTTACAACTGCATGAGAATGTACAGTTATCTCAAAATAACAGCTGAAAATATAATGCATATGTCATTATCATAATTTTCCAAAGTGATTTCATGTCACCCATCTCAATGAATAGGCAAACTAGCTCTGTGGGAATGCTGGGACAGTTGCTAGTCAGCTAACCTAAGTGCGCAGCGCACATCTTAAGTGCTGGAGGTGTTCGAGGGATGAGATGCTCCGGGGGAAGGCTCTGGGGGTGCCCCGGGGGGAAGGATGCACAGGGGAAGTGGACTCCGCAGATGAACAGGGCCTGGAGAAAATGAGCAGACACTCGCAGTCGTGGTCAGCGATGTGTGAGGAAATGAGGAGGCAGCCAGGAGTTGGGTGTTTGGTTGACAGTAAGGAGATTTTTCCAAATGTAGAGGGGGGTGGGGTGCTGTTCTGAGAAGCAGCTGGAGAGGAACCCAGGGGGGGGGGTGTGGGAAAAGAGCATCTGAATGCCATGGGTGGGAGATATCACATAATTCCAAAAGAAATGAGAGTAAGGAACCACAAGTTGATTCAAACTGCTGTTGAATGCATGGCCTTCTTTTCATTGAACATCTTCCAGGGATCCTGATATGCAGAACAAATGAGAGTAGAGCTTCGCTGGTTTAAATGCAGAGCTGCCTCCTCTCATGTGCTCTGCACCTCTGCAGAATCTCAGGGCTCCTCAGAACTCCTTTGAGTATCTTGAGAGAGCAGAGATTTTGGAGTCAGGTTCAGGTCCTCCTTTCCTAAGTTACTAATTAAGTGGCCTTAAATAAGTTACTTGAACTTGTCAAATCTCAGTTTCCTCATTTGAGAAAAGAAGAATAATATCTATCTCACAGTACAGAATAGTTCTCAGTAACTGAGTCTCTCCTGAGCAGGGAAGTTCTTCTAAAAACAATTGTTTGAACTAGGTGAAAGAATTACAGGAAGCAAGGAATCTAACCAGAAGCTTATTAGAGTAAATAACTCAAACATAAGAAACTCATGAAATCCTAGTCTATCAATTTCAAAATGGTCAAAGCTCAAAGAGAACCAGTTCCACTCTTCCATTTCACAGATGAGCAAAACAAATGCAAAACAAGGCCCATGGTAATTGAAAGTAATCTGGGAATTCAAGTCAATGTTCTCATTCAGCTAAAATTCACTCACTTGAACATAAGGTAATAACATATGCCAGACAAAAGAACATTTTTTCACTCGAAGTAAAATAAGAAAAATAAGTGTAAAAAACTCAGCAAATATTTCCACCATTTTATTCTGCCTAACATTATGCAATTTCCTGAAGATGTGGGACAGAGAACTGATGTATTCAGTAGCTTTATTTACATTTTTTCTACTTCCAAAAAATAATTTGAGACAGTATTAAAAACTCAGATGCTTAAGTCAAAGTAATTAGAATGAGGCAAAATCAGAAACAAAATATGAAAGGAGTAGAAGAAAGACCAAACAATATGTTGGACTCTGGTTGACATCAATGTCAGCTACTAATCACAGGACTTAGTTTTCTGAGCTTCCTAGCAACCCAAGCAAGCAGGGAAATAGCACAATGATCATCATTGTCTAGTGCTGGTGGTGGGATGACATTGTTTTTTGTACTAACCTAAATGACGTTTCCTGAATTAAGTCAGCAAGAGTTTAGAGGCCAAGAAACAGAAGGCTGCTAATACACTGAGTACTTCCATTGTGTTATTATACTAGTGACATTATTATTTCATGGCTATTTGACTTAATCCTGAAGCAACCCTGTGAGATTAGAAAGCTTAGGAGACATGGTCAGTGGTGGGTCTAGGATTTGAAGAAGGCTTTCTGACAGGAGGTTTGACCAACAGCCTATTACGCCCTATCTCCACAACCGGATAGGAAGGAAATTAATTCACTCATGCACACTCATGCATACACAAATAGTTCATAAATAAATAACATTAAAACTCTTGCTCTGGAGCTCACACCATTGGGTTGTTCTTGGAAAGCAAGTAGCAACCTGGCTGAAGGCCAGGAGCCTTGGAGTGATCCCAGGGCTCTCGTCCCCCACCGCCCACACTTAATTGATAAGCAAATCCTGCCAAGTCCACCTGTTTAATTACTTCTCTCTTCCCCTCCTCTCCGCTGCTACTGCCTTGGCTCAGACCATCACCCGCTCCCATGCACACGGACAGGCCCAAGTCCCCCAGCTGCCTCCAGGAGGGAGGCGCAGGCCGAGGGGTCAGGCAGACCTCTGGGGCCCAAACACTGGGGCCTAGGGACTTGGATAAGACCCTGAACTCTTTGTGCCTCAACTTCCTAGTCGATTAACTGACTAGGCTGATGATGGTAATTATCTCCCAGGGTTGTCGCAGGGCTTAACCCCCCTGAGGCAAATGGACGGCTGCCCAGGGAAGGCGCTCCAAGCTAGCCTTGACTGCTCGTCGGGCTGCAGCTGCACGTTCTGCAAGCTCATCTACCACATGCTGTTGGGGCAAATGTTCCCAAGTGCAAATCTGAGCCGGGCATTTCCTTGCCAGATGCCCTTGGGAAGTCCACTATTGTTTGCAAGTCCAAACTCCTTAAAGATGCATTCAAGACCTCCAGGGACAGCCCCTGAGTCCTGTCTCTTATCATCGTCCCCAGCCCCTGTCCTCACAGCTTCTTCTCTGAATCCCATCTCCTGCCTCCTGCTTATAAGACCTTGTGACCGCATCACAGGAGAATCTCCCCATCTCAAGGTCCTTAATTTAATCACTTCTGCAAAGTCCCTTGAGCCACATAAAGCTACGTGTTCATGAGTTCCAGAGATTAGTATGTGGATATCTTTAGGGTCCATTATTCTGTCTACCACAAGGAGGAAGAGACAATGTGCCAGGGGTGCAGCGAGGGGGCAGCGTGAGCAGAGAAGGCCACCTGAGAAGGTGCCACTGGAGGAAAGCCTGGAGGCTCCTGAGGAAAGGAGTTGGGCAGACTTGTCCGGGAGTGCCCTGCCTCGGGGGTGTGTACACCATGCGCAGGGACCAGGGAGGAGGGCAGAGAGGTATGCATGGAGGAGGACACAGGCAGAACAATGCACTGTGATGGGTAAGTCCATCTGTCCACTAGTCTGGGTTATGGTGTCCAGTTGTTCGGTCAATCAAGCTCTGGTCTGATTGCTCCTATGAAGGTATTTCGTAGATGAGGTAGCATCTTTTCCTGGCTGTTTGCATCTGCAGTTGATTTCATCTACAAGCAATGAAGGAGATTCCCATCAGTAATGAGGGGAGTCTCCGCACCCAATCCACGGGAGGGCCTAAAGCCAGAGCTGAGGACTATAGAATTCAGAGAGAATTTCTGCCTCTGGTTCAGCCAATCAACTTCTGCTAGGAAATTCAGTCTTACCTTCACTAGAGTTTCTCATTTGTAGCCTGTCCTACAGAATTCAGACTTACCATTTCCCATGATTAAGCTAAGTCAGCTCCTATAATAAATCTCTTAATATTTACAATATATGCATTGTGTGTGTGTGTGTGTGTGTGTGTGTGTGTGTGTAGATCCCTGACACGCAGGCCTTTAGGTTGCAGAGGCCTTAGGCTTTCACTAGAGATGAAATTGGGAGCCAGGGGAGGTTCTTAAAGAAAAGAATCACAAGCTCCAACTTAGATCTGGATGCACTGTGCTGGCTGGTATTTGGAGAACAGACTAAAGAGGGCAATGACGGAAGAAGGGAAATCGGTTCCAGAGAGCTGCAATCGTTCTCTCATTTAATCCTTTGTTCATTAATATTGATATCCCGATGAGCAAAAATCAGAAACCCCAAGGTCATGTGGTTGGCAGGTGACGGAGGCAGGCTGGCACCCAGGTTGTGAAAACAGAGTTAATCCGCATCCCCGAGAATGTTCTGTAACCGACAAATCGGCACAGAAATGCAGGCATTACTCACTCGCGTGTCAGATTTCCATAATTCCATCTTCCTGAGATGGGATTTCACACACAGACCTTGCAGATTCTCCAAACTGCTCTTCCTGCCTTCTCAGAGGCCCGAGGTCTGACAGCCAGAGAAAGGCGGACGTCTCCGGGAGCCACAGGGCAGCGTTTTCTCCCTGCCTCATCTCGCGGTCCTGTCTGCTGAGTCCCCGAGGATAATTAGTCCTGGACTCAGGGAAAAGATTTATCTCACACTCGAGATAGTCTCCCAAACACCTCTTCCAATAGAACTCATTTAAGAGAGGGCATGCAAACTCCCAAAGGGCAATTAAGATGTTTTCCATCTTCGAGTAATTTTCCAGCAGGACCTGCAGCCAAAGGCACAGAATCCCTCTTCCTGCAGCCAGGATGGAGCAGGTTGGCCATGGCCAGGGAATCTTTTGAATGGAAATGCTACAGCCTACAGTTTTCAATGGTGCAGATAATAAATTCCTGAAATACATGTTTTATCTTTCTAGATCTAAGTCTTCCCAACAAAAGCCCAGGTACAGCCTGGCACACCCTCAAATAGGCATCAATTATGCATAAGAGATGCTTATTCCATATAATTATAAACAAAGTGGGACGGGCACTGAGGGATTTTGTCTGGCTTCTCAGTAAAATAATAAATGGCAACTCAACCACCCTGGGTATGTTGTAAGTAAGTAGTTTGACAGGAGGTCCCCTGAGACCTCATAAAAAATTTAAAAGAAATTCATCTCTGATAAGAAAACTGAAAGGGAGAGAGAGAGAAGGAGAGTTGGGGAAAAATTAAAAAATTGTTTTTTGCTTCAGGAGCAGAAAGGGCCCAAATTGCTGCATCCGATCTGCAATGGCGACCTTCCATTGCCCAGGCAGCTGGGGATGGGGGCAGGGACACTCTGGGAAGCCCCCAACACCCTAACTTTGGGTCTGCCACCTGAGCTTCAGTGACCCTCCTGGACTTCTCCACAGTCTCCTCAAGACAGTAACCTTTGCTGTCGCAGAATGCTTCCAGAAGGGTGGACAAAACAGCTTCACCTACCTTTAGTCACAGCCAGGGCCTTGCCCCACCTTCTCTAGTCTTCCTCCGTCCACTGCAATTCCCCCAAACCATCCCAAGCCGCAGGTGAAACCCTAATTAGAAGACCAGGCTCCGAGATCCACTTTTCCTTAGGCTCACCTCCCTCTTGGGAAGGAAGGTGACAGCAGGGGAATGCCCCACTGCGAAGTGCCGGGTGTCCTCACCATAAAGCCCCGCCAGGGCCACACTGGCCATGTGGGGCTCTCTGCTCTCATGAGGTGTCCGTGCACCGTCCCCACGGGGCAACCAAGCACCTTATTGTCCCACCCAAGGAAGTCAGGCCAGTCTCTCCCACCCTGGGAAGGCCCCCTGGCCTCGTCCCGCCTGGCCATGCCTGATCTCAGTCCGAACACCATGTGTACCAGGAACTTGTCCCCTCTAGAGCTGCGAATAGATCTTCTGCATCTCCAGGAGATGGACTTAGAGCAGAGTCCGCCCAGCAGCACAATTGGCACTGGGGACTCGATGATTCTCTGTTGTGGGAGGGAAGTGACCCACACATCAAGGGACATTTCAGCAGCATCCCGGCCCTCTATCCACCAGATGTCAGGAGCATACTACCCCACCGTGTTAGCAACCAAAACTGCTCCTTGCATTTCCAAGCGTCCCCTGGGATGATCACCCAAGTGGAGAGCGACTGCTTAGGGGAGAGGATGGGAAACAACAGCTGGCATGACCATAAAACGAGACACTAGGTGTCTGAAGCTCAGGGGTGAAGGGAGGAGCCCAGACCCCTCTTAACAGGGTGAGGGAGGAGGGAGCGAAGCTTGGAGAGGACCAACATAGAGCTGGGCAGTTCCTGCGAGTGGTGCCCGCCAATCACGGCTCTGTCGAATTCCCCACCCTGAGCCCTGACTGCAGGGCCCTCTCCCACCACCAAGGTCACGTACCCCCTACAAGAGAAGGAAGAGGCCTTATCAGGTAATGTAGACTGTGGCATTTGGAAATCTAATCCATTCCTTTGGGTGTGGACCCATTGTAAACCTTTTTTTTTTTTTAATTTGCATATGGGCAGGAGGCACCAGGGATCGAACTCCAGACCTCCAGCATGGCAGGTCGGAGCTCTGCCTGCTGAGCCACGGCAGCCGCCCCCCATTGTAAACCTTTTGATGAGGCTACTCAGTTAAGGTGTGAGCCGCTTCACTCAGGGCATCGTAATCTTACTGCTGGAGTCCTTTATAAACAGAATGAAGAGAAAGAGAGAAAGCCACAGAAGCAAGAAGCTGAAGCGATGAAACCAGGAAGAGCAGGGAGGGACCAGCAGACCCTGCCAGGTGCCTGGTCATGTGGCAGACAAGCCCAGGTTCACTGGCAGCCGGTCTTAGGAAGAAAGCATCGCCCGATGATGCCTTAACTGGGACATTTTCCTAGACTTAAACATAAGTGAATGAATCCCCACTGTTTAAGCCAAACCCATTTCATGCTATTGCTTTAAGCAGCCTAGCACAGGAGAACAGAAAGCTACCTTACAACCTACGAGCAGACAAAGAGACATGATTATTGTAGCCTTATTGGTAATAGCAAGACTAGAAACAATGCACCTGTCTATCAAAAGAGTATTGGTTTAAGGAAAAGCTCGCCCACATACAAAAAGTCCCATGAAACCACTTAAAAATAGGAAATCGATCTGGATCCGCTGATACAGAATGGGCCCTGAAGTCTACCTGGTAAATGAAAAGCAATACACAGATAGTGTTTCTGGTATGTTTCCATTTGTGTACAATAAAAATGTAGACTAAAGTGTGTGAACATGCATTAAATTTTTCTGAAAGGACATATAAGAAACTGCTAACTAGAATCACTTCTGGAAGGGCCTTTAACAGAATGGAGACAATTTCCATTGTGCATACCTTCTTATATTCTGAATATTTTATGTGCATGCATGACTTTTTAAATAAAGCTATTTAATTAAAATACATGTGTGCGTATCTATACTTATCTAGACATACACCCACACTGGACTACACAAATCTAAAAATGTTGAGAGTAATCACAGTGAAAGAATGAAAGGGCAAGGAATCTTCCTACAATCTTTTCTTAGTAGCTATGCTAATTCGAATCCATCTGCACAAAGAAGTGTTCCTACAAACAGAAAACCCACATCGACCAGCTTTACAAAGAAATCGCTTCAGGGTGACCCAAGCAAAGGAACTGAGCTAAAAGTAGTTGCCAGGCAAACTTCAATTGGCTCAAACCTGAGGTCTCTCGGCTTTAAATGTAATGCAGTTTTGTTTCTTGGTTCACGTTAATTCTTGATAAAGTTGAAAAGTTGATGGGTTTTTATGTAACTATTATGTTATCGTGATTGCTTATTCAGTATTAATCCTCGATGATCAATAAACTAGGAGATCTGTCAGTACATTTGTTCTTAAGGAATAATTTCTACCACACATCAGTGTCACCCAACACCATGGGCTTGCTCTTGGCTGCGGATGCATTTAATAAAAACGAAGAGCTGCATCTAATAAAAACAAAGCCGTATATGACCAGCAGACTGTACAACTGGCAAGCTGAAAGATTATAACTGTCAATTATTTATTTGCTTTTTTCTTTGGAAAGTAATAACATTTTTTAACTAGCAATAATCTTGGCTGATTCAATCTCAATTTCTTCTAACACAATTAAATGGAAATCTCTTAGAGTATCAATGAAGTCAAATTTTCTAAACCCAAACACTATTCCCAAGCTGATGTGATATGGATAGGCCAAAAATTAAGAAGATAAAGAATTATTAACAATAAATAAGAACAAAAGGAAGAACAATATAAATGTACTTATAAAGTAATAAATTTATGTGAGTTCTGATTTGGGGGCATGTTTTTAAGATGTAAGTTAATATTAGTAAATGTCACTAAATTTTATCAAAATAAGCAGCTTTTTGAACATTAAACTATATATTTTTAAAAGGTATTAAAGGTCTTTATAACAGAAAATTATGATTGATTTTGATTTTGAAAAGGTGAAGTATCTCTGCTTTGGACTTTTATAATTTCTTTTGATTCACACCCTACAACCACCTAAAAATATGAGACTAAATTGTCTGCCTTTGATACTGTCATCTTCAAAGATCTTCAAAGATCACCATTATTTTAAAATAATTATTCTAGGTAAGCCTTTGTGCTCAGAAACACCAAACATAAAGTAAGATTAATTTATCAGGCACCCACAATGGCTGAGCATATTCACAGTGCTTTTACTTGCCTTTAAAATAGGGCTTTATTATCACTTTCAATGAGGAGGCTGAAGTTCCTAGTGGCTCAAGATCACACAGAGGGTGAGTGGGTGAGGCAGAGCCTCATTTCAGATTGTTGGGGTCCAAGTTCCCCCTTCTTTAACTACACCCCATTGGGACAACACAATCCCAATGTGAGCAGCAATGCATGTTACTAAGCTATGCCCCTAAAGAAATGCTGGAGGGACAGGCTGGGGGATACCCCAGTTTACCCCTTTCCCAACAGCCCTGGGCTAAGGAAACTGGCAGATGGATTTAATCCCATAGCACCACATCTGCCAATCAATTTGCCAACATCTCTCCCTCCTACCTGGCAGTATTTGCTTTGCCAAAAAAGGAAATAAAGCCAAGTGTATTGGTCTGCTAAAGCTGCTGGAATGCAATATATCAGAAATGGAATGGCTTTTAAAAAGGGATTTATTAAGTCCCAAGTTTACAGTTCTAAGGCTAAAAAATGTCCGATCTAAGGCATTCAGAGAAAGATACTGTTCTAGTTTGCTAGCTGCTGGGATGCAATATACCAGAAATGGAATGGCATTTAGAAATGGGAATTTAATAAGTTGCTAGTTTACAGTTCTAAGGCCGAGAAAATGTCCCAATTAAAACAAGTCTATAGAAATGTCCAATCAAAGGCATCCAGGGAAAGATACCTTGGTTCAGGAAGGCCGATAAAGTTCAGGGTTTCTCTCTCAAGTGAGAAGGCACATGGCAAACACAGTCAGGGCTTCTCTCCCAACTGGAAGGGCACATGGCAAACACGGCTTCATCTGCTAACTTTCTCTCCTGGCTTCCGGTTTCATGAAGCTCCTGGGGAGGCGTTTTCCTTCTTCATCTCCAAAGGTCACTGGATCATGGACTCTCTGCTTCATAATGCTGCAGCATTCTCTGCTCTCTCCGAATCTCTTGTGTTCCAAATGTTTCCTCTTTTATAGGACTTTAGAAACTAATCAAGACCCACCCGAATGGGTGGAGACATGTCGTCACCTAATCCAGTTTAACAACCACTCTCGATTACATCACATGATCTAATTACAGTTTCAAACATACAATGCTGAATAGAGATTAGAAGAAACGGCTACCTTTACAAAATGGGATTAGGATTAAAACATGGCTTTTCTAGGGGACACACATCCTTTCAAACCAGCACAGATACCTTGACTCAAGAAAGGACCATAGGTCAGGACACCTCTGTCGGCTAGGAAGGCATGTGGCTGGCATCTGCTGGTCGTTTGGCTTCTGGTTTCAAACAGCTTCCCTGGGGGTGTTTTTCTTTCTGCGTCTCCGAAGGTCTCTTATCTGTGTCAGCTCTGAAACTTTTTCCAAAATGATTCCCTCTTAAAGGACTCCAGTAAGCGACCCACCTTGAATGGGTGGAGACACATCTCCATGGAAACCACCTAGTCAAAAGGCTCCACCCACAATTGGCTGGGTCACATCTCCATAGAAACAACTTAATCCAAAATATCCCACCAAGCAATATTGAATCAGGATTAAAGAACCTGGCTTTTCTGGTGTCCACATAAGTTTCAAACTGGCACACCAAGGCAGGTAGAAAATAAAAGCACCAGGGTCATTGGCCTGGCTTCTTGCCATGTGCTCTTCAATGCCTTTAAACCTCTGGTGGAGTCCGCTGCCTTGAAGATCATGGGGGGCAATTGGTCTTCTTCCATCCAAGGGCAGCGGCCACTCACTCTCCTGGGGTGAGAAAACACGGCTCCCAGAGTAACCCCCAGCAAGCCCGATGCATGTCTAATCAATATTTCTGCACCATGGCAAAGAGCAAGAGGCTTCAAGATGTTGTAGGGCCACCAGCCATTTTCCTACCATTACAGTTTTGCCTCCTTTCCCCAAGTTAGAAAAATGAGGCCATTTAAAAAGCCAGTTGAATAAACGGATGAGTCCAATGGTGTGGCCCCGCAAAACAGACTTCAAGTCCGCAGAAGTCAACCCCAGAGGGAAAAGACAGAAGGGAAGTGTCCAACACAGTGCTTGTCTGGGTTTGGTCTGTGCAGAAAACTCTCTTACAGGGAAAGGGAACAGGCAAAAAATAAAGCAGGCCCCAGTCTTTACGTTTCCCATTAGCTCACGCCCATCATGGCGGGACCCACCAATTTAACTTTTGGGTGTCTGGAACCCAGACAAGGAATACTCAGCTTCCATATGCTCAGCTGAGAGCAAATCGGCGTCTCCGCAATGCCGCTAGCGGGCGCTGGAGGTAAATCACCGCAGATTCTTCGGCAGCTCCAGGTTCTCCAATTTAGTGCTTCATTTTGAGAAATTTCCCATTTTTGCAGCCTCCTCTCAGTCTCCCAGGAAGCACTTGAGCTCACTGCCTGTACCTGAATAACTATTTTTCTTGGTCTGTTTAGCTCTCACCTGGACAAATTTCCACCCATATTGATCAAACTCCGACTGTGGACGTGAGAAGCCAACATGTCTGTCACGATCCTTCAGGACCTGAGTTCCTCCCGGCCCCGGAACACAGCCAGGGAGATGCAGCAAAAGGTGGAAAGGTGCACTCTCGCAGGGCGTGCCCACTGGGTGGATTTATGGATGGGACCTCGCAGCCCTGCCCCTCCCCTGCCTCCCCACCCTCTCCCCTCCCTACACACACCTCGTCGCTTTGCTCCCTGCTTAAATCAGCCTTGGTGAGTCCACACACAGTTCCCACCGCAAATCTCCCCTGCCTGATGCGTCCCGGGCGGCTCCGTCTCCTGGCTGGCCCCATGGGAGGGTCCACCCCCTGCAGAGAAGTCCAGGAGCTATTGCAGCTGAGCATCAGGCACAGCTGGGCCTTTTGCTGAGCATTGGGGCTACTTGACTTTTTCCCGTGGTGTTTGAAACCGTGTCTAATGAATTGATCGATCTGGTTGTACAAACTTTGGCGAGTCTTTTAACCTCTCCTTGCTTGGATTTCTTCGGCCGTGAACGAGGAGAATAGCACCCACCTTGGGGACCGCGGTGACATCGGGGTGACCCGCCGTACCCTCCCAGATGTGTGGCTCTACAGCCCAATGCCTGGCTCCCTAGCGGGCCCTATCGCCATGCATAAGGTCTTTGTGGACACCATGGGGGGCGGAAGAAATGGAGGGCTCGGGATCGAGGCACATCTGCCTTAGAACCACCAGTCAGGCAGGGAAGAGAAGGCCCCGACGTGTGTGGGAAACAGGCGGCAGGTGTCCTGGCTGTGCAGCAGAAAGGCTCATGCGCACGAGCCTCCTGAGCTCAGCCACTCCCTTCTCCAAAGAGAAGGGCGTCAGGGTGGGAGGGGAGGGGAGCGGCGCGCTCAGCTGCGGCTGTGCCCATAGACCCGCAGAGTCAAGTCCACCCACTCCTCCGGCGACTGGGCGTCAGAGGCTTGGGGAGGTGGCTGCCCTGCGGCTCCCCGCACTTACTGCTCATGCTCATCCCCCAAGGCTGCCGCGGGACGTGGCCAAGGATTAAGAAAGAAAGAAAAGCCCTGGGAGGAAAGGAACCCATCCTGGAGATCAGTTCCAACTTCCAACAAACTTCCTGCAAAATGCTGAGCAGGGGCAGGTCCCCCTTTGGTGGGGTCCAAATCTCATATAACCGGGGGGACCCTCCTTACAAAGAAGACCACAAAATTCTAAATGCAAACTTACAGACGATACCAATTATTTGTTAAAAACCAGAAAAGGAATCATGACGGATGGCTGGAACTTGCAGCTCCGTGTCCCTTTCTTCTGAGCCACCTTTGGGTATTTTGGCCTCTAAAATGCCGGCTGGCTTCCCTGCCCGCCCAGGCCCCCCACAGCTCCCACACTGACAGGACACACCGCAGTTACCTCTTAGCTTCGCATCTTCATGGTGAATCTGCCTCCCATTCTCCAGGAGCCTGTGGGGGCTGAGATGCAGTGCCATCTACATTTCTAAAGAATGGTCCCAACCTTTTGACCAGTTGGAATCTCCGGATGCTTCTGAATGGCCATTTGAACATACATCTGCCTGCCCAGGGGAGAAAACCAAGTGGACACTCTCACCTGTCTAACTTTCGCAACGTGAACCAGATTGTCTAAATAATTCCACGAGAGCCCTTCTAAAGTCTACAAAGCAAGCTACGGAATTGCATTCATATTTACTATGTATGCCCATCAGCATATTGGTTTTCAATGGCTTATGCTTGTAAGGCAGTAAAATGGACACTCTGGGCTCCACCCGCTCCTACCTCCTCCCTCTGCCTTTTCTTTCTCAAGGTCCCCTGCCTTTAACCCCTTCCTCTCCCATCCCAGGCTCTAGTTCACCCAACCTCCGAGGCCCACACCCTTTTCCTTGCTCTTCCCATCTGCTCACATGTGTCATCGGCCCAACTCTGCCTGGATGACGTAGGCTGGTGTATTGTCTTTGCTGCAGAGTGTTTCAGAAATCTATGCCCTGGGTCTCGCTCCAGCTTCCCAGGATGACGGCATCATGGTGCAAATGCCCTGTGCACCTCAGCCCATCCCAGGCAAATGGTCCACTCTCTCGGGCATAGACTGGCCCCTCCAGCTGGTCTTTGGGGCCCAGCTCACCCCGTGCACCCCAGCTGGAATACGCCGCCCCTTTTCTGAGCTCCTGTGAGAGCTGCTCACACCACACACGCTGTCTCCTGTATCCTTAGCCATCCTTTCCAGATTGCAGTCTTTCAAAAGGCAAGGTCCCCAGCATATACATATATTGCCCATACCAAGTACACTACAGAATAATGAACAATAAATGAATTAAACATGTTTTTTATCCAAGAGACCTCAGTGTACTTTTTATTGAAAATCACAATATTTTGAAACAAACATATTTTGAAAAAAAATGTGGTCTTTTCAAGAGCAGTGTCGCAAAGCTAAAGGGGTCTAGATGACCTTGAAGACGTTATTTTCTCTTCTGGTGCCTTGGTGCCTTCAGCAGTAAAATAGGAGTCATAGGATACCTGCCTCCAGACTCATTAAGTGTTCAATTAAATGGGTTAAATGTGCTTAAGCTGGCACAGAGTAGGGGCTCATAAAACATGAGCGAATTATTCTGGCTACTCCACGGGGATGAGATGCTCTTTTTCTATCTGCTCTTCTTACCTATAGCGTTAGCATTAAGTTTCCTGTGGGGCATGAGGTCTGGCGGGAAGCATGGTTGCCAGAACGCAGCTGGTTTCCGAGGCCCCTGAGCATGGCCACGTTCTGGCTGGCAGCGAGGGCCTGAGGAGCGGGGTCCCACCTTCACACTCAGCCCCACCTACTGCACCAGTGCCATTTCGGACTCATCTAAACAGAATCACCTCCCCAGACCACTCGCGCCTGCGGCCCCACATCTATGTTTAAAAGCAGTCGAGTCTGGATCTCCAAGAAAGGGAGTCACGCTGCTTCTGCTGTGACTCCCTCTCCTCTCAGAAGCTGACCTCCTACCCATTTCCATGTCCACCAGTTGAACCTTCCTATGCTCTCATCTACTCTCTATTAATAAATGATTTGACTGAGGAACACTGGGGTTTTGTCTATTCTGCACGTATCTTCCCCCTACCCAGAAACTATCCATAGAGAAGCAGGCTTTGTTTCTGCAAGCTGCAAGGTAGCTGTTCTGATGATTCTATTTGACTGAATGGATTGTTTAAGGATAAAATGAGAGTTATTTGCCCTACAAGCAAAGGGCATATGGAACAACAACCCACTCATCTTGATATTGCACAGAAATAGCCTATCATTGTGTACCTGTACTCAGATATGTATTTGCAGCACGTGAAAATACAATTCTGCTTTATCTCCTCCACTTTTCCATCTTGCATCCTCATGTTTCAGACCTGGTCTCACCCGCCTCCCTGCCCCCAGTCTCGTCCTCTCGGCTGCCCATCCATCCTCTCTATATGTACTGGTTATTTTTTAAAGTTCTTAACTAATGGTTTTTCAAAAAATAAAATAAAATGAAACAGAGCTGAACTTCAATATTCAAACCCTTAAAGCTGAGAATAACTACCGCACGTCATTTTGGTAGGTTATTGGTTTAAGGTCTCAGATTTTATAAAGTGATTTAGAAGCCAAACTCGACAATTCTATAAAAAGAGCATTAATAAATGAATGACGAATTTGGAGCAAGCAAAGGATATCTTTGGCATCCAACATTTCAATAGTCACATGCCTGTCAGTGATCTCTGCATATATCAAAAAATAATAATACCAGCTGGCATGTGAAAATGGAAACCAAAACCGTATGACAGCATCTCGCAGCTGGGGATTAACTTTCAGATTCCGTGTTGCTGTTGGTTTAAAATCTCCCTAGTCAATAGGTTTCAACCTGAGGTCCATGTTTCAGCCTCTGGGGGTCTGTCTGTTGGCTCTGAAGACATTTTAGTATTTTGTGTCTTCATTTCAAAAAAAAAAAATTTTAATAGCATACTGTCTGGATCAGAAGATGTCAATGAATTGACACTCACTCCCATGACGCTGTGACAGATCGTTAAGTATGCGTCTCTAGTTACAAGACCAGAGATTGCCTAAATGTGCTTGACTTTTAATATTCCAGGAAGCACACCACCTAGGCTGCAGTTGACTTGGCGAGTCCTGATGACAAAACCCTCCACCCATCTAATATCCATTGTTGAGTTGGGTTTTTTTACCAGCTATAAAAATTCACTTTCTGCTTTGAATGGTAATTCACAATTGAGAAGCATTTCCAAAGACTAAAAGTTTGGTTTCTCAAATTCTTTACTAGATTAAAACTTTTATCTGACACCATAAAATCCATGAGTGTGGTGGAGAGAAGTACAACATTTCAGAGAGAGAAAATGGGAGATTTGTTAAGAGTATCAGCTCTAGAGTTCAAATTCCGGCAATACCACCCTTTAGCTGTAGTATTGGATAAGTTACTTAACCTCTCTGTGCTTCAGTTTTCCTGTAAAATGGGAATTGTCTACTGTGGTAAACAGGATTTCTAGTTCTCCTCTATTTCTGGTCCATGTCCCCTTGAAGTTAGGTGTGGCCGTTTGAAATGCTTTGGCCGATGAAATACTGGTGGAGTTACTTTGAGGCAGTATTTCAGGGCTAGTACACAATTTTCTGAGTTCCTTTTCCCTAGAAAGACATGGACGCACAAGTTGATTTGGAGGCACCACAAGATGGAAGCAGCCTAAAAATTTGAGCACCTCATAGGGAAGAAAATGGCCCTGGAGAGTAGTCAAGACCACCTGATGACTTGACATGACACAGGAAGGTAGAATTGGTGGTGCCACTGAGATTTTGGTGTCAGTTGGTTGTGTTAGTTTGCAAGCTGCCGGGATGTGATATACCAGAACTGGAATGGCTTTTAAAAGGGGGAATTTGATAAGTTACTAGTTTACAGTTCTAAGCTCATAAAAATATCCAAACTAAGGCATCCAGGGAAAGATACCTTAATTCAAGAAAGGCTGATGGGTCAGGAACCCCTCTGTTAGCTGGGAAGTCACATAGCTGGCATCTGCTGGTCCCTTGCTCCTGGGCTCCATTGCTTTCAGCCAGCGTTCCTGTGATGGTTCCTCACTTTGCTTCTCCAGGGCTGGCTTTCATCTCTTGCTTCCCTTGGCTCTCCTCAGGTTCTGGCTTGCTTAGCATCTCATGACGATATCTGCTGGGCTCCAAGCATCTCCAAACGTCTGTGTCTCTGCTCTGCAAGTATCAGCATCTGTATCAGCTCTGCTCTGAAAGTTTCTTTGGTTCTCTCTCTGTTCTCTCTGCAAAATGTTTCCTCTTTTAAAGGATTCCAGTCAACTAATCAAGACCCACCTGGAATGGGTGACAACACATCTCCATCTAATCAAAAGGTCATACCCACAATTGGAAACATCACATCAATGTGGAGATAATCTAATCAAAATTTGGGCCCTACAGTGTTGAAATAGGATTAAAAGAAACAGCTGACTCCACAAGATTGGATCAGGATTATAATATGGCTTTTCTGGGGTACATAATACTTTCAAACCAGCACTCTTGTTATCATAGCATAACCCAACCCTTTCTGACTGATACATGACTTGACCTCCCAGGATGCTATAAGGCTTAACTGAATTAGTATACGTAAACACTTAAAGAATGCCTGGCAAACAAAGTCTATTTATAGGTGGTTACTGTAAGTACCCTAATTCATTGATTCTAAGATGTGCATTTCTTTGCATGTCAACATCTTATAATTGATAGTGTTTCATAGTTTAAATGGCAGCAGTCTTTCTTTCCTAATAGTGTACAAAATAACAGTGAACCTCACAATGGACAACCTCTTAGATCCAATGAAATAAAATATCATTATTGCTGTTATTAATATCATCATCATCATCTTGGCACTTAATAAAGGACAGACTCTTTGGTCCAATACGTAAATATAGCATTCCCACCTCAAGATGCAAACAAACCTATTGGCATAGTGTCATTAAATGAAAGTGAGAGAGAATGGGGACATCATACAAAGCACATAACAGAAGCTGAATGTTGATTTAGTGCCCATATTAATATTTTGAGCAGATGTATTGTTTGGATTCAGTCTTTTGTACCTACCAATTGAAAACAGTTCATGGTTAACAAGTAAAACAGTAACTAAACAAGAAGGAACTTTTGGTAAATGATTTCTAAAAAAACTGTTCGGCATTATATTTTTGAGTGCGCTATTGAATTCATTCACCTTTCAAAATAATAGATTGGCAGTTAAGACAATTTCACTGGAATTTTTTCCGGTAAAACACCAGTCATCACAATAAATGAATGCTAATCTGAATTTTATTTGTTTTTATAATTTCTTTGCAATAAATTTGCTAATTTTTTAGCTTTGTAGTTATATAAGAAGTCCAAATTTCTTCTTAGTTTTAAGGTAACAGTACAATTAAGTAAAAACAGAGGTCCCATAAAGGGGGTTTAGATGTTATTTAATTTTTAAAAACATTGGCTCAAACTCTTCAGGCACAGTACTAGTCTGATGACAGCACTCCTGAAACAGTCACTGTAAGAAAAGAAGTCCCCACAGATGTGCAAACCAGAAAGAAACCTCTTTTTGACAGCCCAACGTGAAAGTCAAGGCTTGAAACACATGTCCGAATTCCCCATCCTCAGGCTTCCACTTCACTAAATATTCCTGCCTTTTCCCTCTTTTCTCAGTTGCTATTGGAGCTCAGTTACAATGGGCCAATGTTTACAGCTAAGGCAGCAGGGAGGGGAATTATGAAGGACTAGAGACCATGCTTGAAGGTAGGTTCTAGGAAATCCAAGCCCTCTGCTTTAAGGAAAGAAAAAGAGTTGGTGAGATGTTAGCAATTTCACACATGCCTTCCCTTGAGCTGTCGAGGCCCAATTGTGCGGGAAACACGGTCTTCCATCTGCTTCTGCTGCTGCTTGGGACTGACTCAGGCAGCAACGACTTGTTTACAAACCTCCGCCGAGGCCCGGCGCCTGCCAGCCTTCCTGTCGGGGCTGCTCATGCCGCCAGGGGGGCTGGGACAGGTGTTGTCACAACCACTGAACATCTGGGCCCCAGACCCAAAGCATCTGCAGTTCCATGCTCGTCGCTGACAGTGGAGTTTCCATTTTGCCAACCACACTGTGCCCTCGCCGGAGTCCCTTTACTGAGGCCACACTTGGCTGGTTTGATAGCTAAGGGCAAGCAAACTCAGGTTCTTTTTGCATTTTGATTGGCATTTGTATCTCGAGTAAATTATTCAAAGAATTAACTAATGATTTGGCGTCCCAGATTAGAAATTTGAGTCATCTTTGCTTCTTGGGAAGTATATTGTTGAAAGTGAAGAACTGAAAAATCATTAAAATTTGATCATCTGACCTGATGAAAAAGCATATAAAAAAAAATCTCTTAAAGAGATTTTAGGATTCTACTCGTCTTCTCCCACATTTACAGATTTGTTGGAGCTGGAGTTGACCTTGGAGACATGGTTTTATAGATGAGGGGTCCAAGATCTAGAATGGAAGAGGAACCTGCCCAAGGCCAAGGGGCTGACAATCAGCACAGGCAGGCTGGGGCCAGGGCTCCCACCACCCAGTCTGGGGCTCCTTCCTAGCTTGCGAAAAGTGTGTTAGACCATTTCCATTTAGTTCCCTCAACCGTGATACCCCACACATGGCAACACACACCGTGCGTGGCCCCAGATTTTGATCATTTGATTTCAGCAGCGTCCGACAGATGGTGGGCAGTAAGCTGAGCCACTGCATGGGCAGCCCCAGGGGATGAGGCTGTGCCTCTGGGTTCAATGGCAAGGATGCCAGTAGGAAAAATGACAGGTGTATTGAAATGTGCCTAATGAACATGTGAGAGCAGGGTTAGGGCAGCAAAAACTTTACTCAAACCGCACTGGGCTCAATTATTTGGTGATGATTTCAGACTTTAAAGCACTTCAAGGGGACAGTCAAACATGTCCAGTGTTTGAAAGTGTCCTGCCAACCTAAATCCTAGAGAATGGCTGCCCGGCTGTTCCCATTTCCCTTACCGGGTTGCATTCTTCCCAACCAGCACTCACACCTCATGAGATACACAACTTCTACTCTTCCCTCACTGCAAAACAGAAATCTCTTCCCAGTGTTGTCCATGGGAGTAAAGGGACAAAGGCAGCTGGCGGTGACTGATCACACTGGCTTTTCATGTTCACCTAGGTGTGGGCCCTTCGTTCAAACCTTCATCCAGGATGTTCACTGAACACCTATCACGTGGCAAGCATTACCTGGACCTGGGGATATTCTCGTGAACTGCCAGCCCAGAGCGTACATCAGAGATTAGATAGACAGATGATAAACAGATGGACAGATGAGAGACAGACAGAAGATAGAGAGATGGATACACAGACAGGTAAATATAGATATAGAAAGAAATGAAAAAAAGAAAAAGTGGTGAGAAATCAGGCAGAAAAAAAGTGCTATGATAGTGGCTAGGTGGTTATTTTATTTTATGAGGTCATGCAAGTCGCTGGGATGGAGGTGGGGAGTGGTTCTTTAGCTGAGTCCTGAATGAAAAAGATAGCTCTAGCCACACGCACGCTGGAGGAGCAGCACTGGGACAACTAGTGCAGGGACGCCAGGTGAGAAGCAGCTTAGCATGTGCACTGTTCAGCCCTGTCCACCAAGCAGCCCGGGCTCCCTGACCTCCAGGCACACGGCAGGCCTGAACTTCCCCTTTTGAAGTTAAACATGGCCGATGACATGCTTTGGGCACCAAAAGGTGAACCTAACCACTGCACACTTCTCCCTGTGCCCTTCTCACTTCTGCCGAGACCAGGGAAGCACATGTCAAGATGAGGCCTCCTTCATGAGCCTGGGCCCCAGGGTCTATTAAAGGCAGAGCCCTCCTGCCACCCTTCACCAAACCAGGAGGTAGGAGGCCTGAGTTCCAGCCCAAGGAAAACACATTTTTGTCATTTTAAACCACTAAGGTTTGGGGACTGTTTGTTACACGGCACAAATGAATCCAGTCTAACTTGGACAGTATGGCTGCAGGACAGAAAAGGAGAAGGCATGATTGTTTCTGGAGTGTAGTGGGCAATGAAGAGAGGCACCTACTGGTGAGGATGAGGAGGGAAGCAGGAGCCAAGCTGGTAAGCCCTGGTATGGCAGCAAAAGGAATCTGGGTATGCTCTTAAATGCTAAGGGAAGCAGGTCTAAGGTTTCAGCAGAGAGGCAATAAACAGCTATCATGGGAGAGAAAGCCAAGCATGGTGGTGTGAGGGCAGGACCTCTAGGGTCAGGCAGCTGCGTGCACTGATCAATTGCACTCTAAACTGGGACACACCACAGAGGTGCCAGGCTTCTGCTCCTCATCGCAAGGAAAATGCAGTTCCCAACACCACAGAATTAAAGGAGTTCATTCTGGTAAAGGGCTCAGCACGTGCCCGGCATGTAGTAAGGGCTCCAGAAACGTGAGTAATTATTACAGCTCTTCACATGGGAGCTGTGGGCTCCATCTCTGCACAAACTCCATAATGGAGTCTAAGAAGATCATCTCTCAGTTGTTACTGAAGCCCGAGAGTTGCTTAAGTGTGTGCTCAAGTTTTGGAGCAGGAAAGGGGAGAATCTTTTTTTAAAAAATCAGATGTAAAATTAGGAGTGATTTGGAAGCAACCAGAGATGCTGAGTAAATGCCCAAGCATGATTTGTGCAGAGTGAGGGATGGGGGACAGGGGTGTGGAGTGGCATCCAGCAGCACAGCCCTGGACCTGTGTCCATCTGCAGAAAGCATCTTGGTGTGGCAGTAGCCTTGGCTTTCCTTTTCAGGTCCAGTTTTGCCCTGAGGGAGAGCACAGGCAAGGTTAAGAGGTAGGACTAGTGAATGGACAAATGCAAATTTACAATGGAAGAAGCATATCAGGAGGTTAATTAGACCTTCCACCAAAGAGATCAAAAACCAAGGGCACACTGCCTGAAGGGTTTTTTGACATAAACTACCCTGAAACACCAAATTGTAAATGACTGCTGTGTCTATATGTCTCAGAAAAGATTTTTAATTACAAGAAAGGCCCAAGTTTATGGAGACTTTACTAGATTAGGCACAGTTAAAGGTAGGGGTGGGGGTGTGGGGGGAGGGAGGACAAATCAGCAAAACAGTGATTGGCCAATGAAAAGTTAAACTTTAAAAAGCTCCCAAATTTCCCCCCGAGTAAACGTCATAGTGTTAAGTTTTTGCCATAAATTGTGAATCTTTTTGAATTAACTAAATCATAAATTAATGACCATGTGCTTTGGCTTTTAAAATCTCTTTCAATTTTTAAAGCACCATTGAAAACCATCTTGGCTCGGTTCCGTACTCCACGGGGTCACAGGGCCACTGGGCAGCTGGTGGAAGCTTCTCCAAATGGGAACCTGGTAACCAAGAGACAACAAGCCCCTGCAGCTTGCAAACCAAAACCTGCAAAGTGACAACAAACAGTGTTCCTAAAGTAGGTATTCCCTGCAAATGCGGAGCTTGATGGACCTTAAAGGTCTTCTGCAGCTTTGCCACTCTGTTGGTTAGCAGCTAGCAGCCCCGGGATCGGTTGATAGGACAAGCCGTCCTCGCCTCACCCTCACCTCTTTGGGAGTCTCCCACGGTGCAGGCTTCTTCCACTGCTTAGGGTCCAACTGGCCCTCCAAGGTCCTCTCTCGTTGGGAACTCTTCCCATCCAGAGGTCAAATTAGAGACTGAGAAGGTGTGCTGGAGGCAGGGTGGGAAGACATGCTCTCCAGGGAACCCCTGTTTGTATTCCCAACAGCCAGGATCGTTTCCGCCAATCTCTTCCTGGTTCCTGATTCCCGCGCCCTCCTCGGCTGTCCCTGGCCACCGTCTCTGCACTGCCTCCCCCTTCTCTACCTCGCACCATCTCGCTAGGGTATAGACTCCAAGGGTGAAGGTCCCTCCTGCAGTTGAGGCCTACCCCATCCGTGTCTCCCTCCTGTTCCCCACCCACCCTCCAGTCTCCTTCCTCACTTCAGGGAACACCCCTATTTACCGCCAAACGTCCAGTGAGCTGCATGCGACTTCCTTCCCTCTCCATCCCCACCATCCTGAACCCCATGTAAGGAGGCTTCTTTGCCCACTTTTTACCAGAGTTGTTTACTTATAATGCCAGTCATTAAGCAATGTCATATTCTACTTCCTTTGCCCCTTGACTTCTCTGTGGAGAACTCAGGTTGGCCAGAGACCAGCTTGAGGCTTCCCCTGCTCCCTGTGAACCTGCACGGAGACTCCTGGGGCAGAGCTGCATCTCCAGGGGCCCTTGGAAGGGAATGGGGGGAGGGGAGGGGAGGCAGGGGAGATGGAGGAGAGGAGAGAATGGGGAGGCAGGGGCATGGGCTGGGGAGAGAGGGCAGAGGGATCTTCTTCATCACGTAAGTCACCCTGGCGTGACACAGACACACTCTCCAGTCTCACCTGTTAGATGGGGAGGAACAAGCGGGGATTTGGGGAATGGGAGGGGTGGGGAGAGAGGAGTGAGAGGGGAGAGGGGAGACGAGGAAGGGTGGGCAGCTAGGCTGAAACTGGACATGTCCACTTCAAAGCAGCGTCTTTCCGCCTTGGTGGAGCTGCCGTCTCTTAACGGGAAGCTGAGCGGGAAGAAGGAAGGGCACCACCAAGAAGGGATGGAGTCTAAGTGGGATGCCGGGAGAGGCAGCCCCAGTGCAATAACAGCCCAAGAGC
The DNA here is from genome assembly GCA_004026745.1 of Myrmecophaga tridactyla. Taxonomy (NCBI): domain Eukaryota; kingdom Metazoa; phylum Chordata; class Mammalia; order Pilosa; family Myrmecophagidae; genus Myrmecophaga; species Myrmecophaga tridactyla. The sequence goes on from PVIY010005427.1 coordinate 56,003, forward strand.
ACATACAATAAGGAAAAGGAAAGTAGAGCTTGAGTCTTGTCATGTGACCAAAGTCTCACTCCCCACTCCTTAAGTAACTGATGATTCGAAAGCCCCTTCCCAAATCCCCAGAGTGCCACAGGATGTCAAGATGAAGAAACCTGCCTGCAGCTGGGCACATTGGAAAAACACTCGTCATTATCTCCCCAAAATTCAAATAGCTATAGGCCGTGCAAGAAAGAGATCAACTCGAGGGTCATATGTTCCAATAGATTGATTGCATGGACAATCTCTTATGGACAAGCCTCTCCTGCCATTTACCCTCCTGAGATAAAGCGAAAAGTGAATTTTCCCCCTCCCTTCTGCACCCGCCCAGCCTCTATCATGGCTCTCTCACCATCTGTTCAGTTTATTCTTGTGTCTGTGGCTCTCCTCCATCAGAGAGTAAGTTCCCTCTAGATAAAGTCTGGTTCAGTTTAGTTTCCTCCACCATATTTGAGGGTCTGCTCTCAGTTGGATCTCAAAGAGCTATTAAATTGAACTGAACTAAACTGAATTCAGCTGAATTGAACCCTCGCCTTCATGACACCCCCTGGGATGCTGGAAGACTGAGTTATTTGGCTACTGCCCAAACTCACGTTTCCTGAGAAAAAGACCCTCTGAGCCCTTCATCCAAAACCTGGGTTCACAGAGCAGCCTCTCCAGCATCTCCCAGGACCGTGCCCTGAAAGAGCTGTGGCACCAAAACTCGTGTTTTCTCCTTTCAGTCCCCTCAGGAGGGGAAAGAAGCCAGCAGCGGCAGTTGGACACAGCACTTTGGTTTGCTAACACCCTCCCAAACATCTATATTTGCATGCAGCTGAAAAGAAGAAATCAAGCATCAGCTCTGCCTCTCAGCTGCAGGGCAGTCCAATTGCCGAGGAGGATATAGGCGAGCACAACCCAGCTGTGTTTTGGTAGGTATGCGGCAACATACAATTTTTCCAGCATCCTCCCCATATAATTCCTCTCATTTGCAGACTCATGATGCACACTGAAGGAGACCTGATGAGTACTTCTGAAATCTGTCCGTTGTCAGCAGGTCTTACGCCAGTTCTACTTAGTATTTTTTTTTTTTTTTTACTTCCCTGCCAGAAAATGGGTTGTGGTTTGCTTCAAAAATACTACAAAGCGCAGAACTGGCAAGTGTCAGGGGCTCTAAATTTAGCAAATATTGTTCACTCAACAAATGTGCAATGTTTTTCTTCCCACCCTTTCAAGACGTGCCTGGGCCCTGCAGTCAACGCTGAGCTGGCTGACGGGTCTCCCCCGTTTCTTGCCTTCGTCCTCCTGCTCACCTTGGGTGGGTGAACTGCCAGAGGTGCACACCTGCACCCCAGGGGGGCAGGCCGCCCCGGCCGCACAGCTCTGCACCCAGCTCCTGCTGCATACACTGTGGCCCAACCCCCAGCCCACTTGGCAGACTGCAGCCGAGGTGTGGGTGGAGAGGAGAAAAACATCTGCCTTTCTCATCTGCTGTTCAAAATACCGCATTCCCTAAAAGCCTCGCAAGAGAGGACGGAGAGTCCTCACCAACTGGAAACAACGGCCCCAACGGATGATTAGGAAAACTGATTCCGCTCTGGAGACATGGGCGTGGCAGTCTCCACCAGCCATGGCCTTGCCCCTGCAAGCCTGCCATTCCAAAAATAGTTGTGACTGTTTTTTATCCTCATTTTCACTGTATCAAATGCCATCCAGGTACACATGTTTTGGGTGCCGTTGGTTTATAGTTTCCGGAAGAGCAGCACGCAAAAGTGTCTGCACAACAGGTGAGTGATGCCAAAAAGAAGGTGAGAGGGGTCTCAATCCTTCTGTTCCCTGACAATTAGGACTTCTAAAGCCTGGAGTTACTCCCAACTCTGTCACATGCTACCCCTCTTCTGATGGCACCTAGCTCTGTTTCACTTCTGGTTCATCAGACCACAGCTTTTTTTGGACTACCAATATGTACCTATATGTACCTACCAAAATCTACCAATATGTAAAGCTGATTTCAAGATAAATTAGCTACAGGGGTCCCTCTTCTTTCAAGGTTTGGTGATGAAGATAAAAATGCCTTATTAAAACCATGTGGCACATCCATCAGCTGGCATGGCACATAAGACGAATTTCAAAATAATACTCCTGATAAACCTTGTGCTTAAATAGCATGAGTATTTTTTTCTTTGAATTCAGTTATTCTGTTATTATAACAAAAGTCCAACATTCTCATTTCAGAGATATAGGAAGAAAACCAGCAAGACTGAGAGATTTGAGAATGAGAAATCTGATTCCACAACTCTGAGTCACATGAGCTCTCTGGGGTAGAGAATGAGGACCTACAGGCTCAGCCAACAGGCCAGTCTGTCAACCGAAGACCTAAACACAATATCCACAATGGATGCCTCTAGAAGGGAGGGAGGGCAGGAAGTAAGAAAGCACTGAAGAACGCTGCCAGTGTTGCCAAGTCTTCATCCTTTATCACATGAAGAAACTAAATCAGTTCAGCTTTCAGTGGAGCAGCTCAAACCACAGAGAGCTTTCCTGTTGGAACCCCCAAATAAAAAACGAAGCAGATGTCAGCTGGGAGAACCCAAAATGAGTCATCATCCTATCTCTCTCACCTACCTCTCCCCATTGCTTCTCACATTCTCTGTCTCTCACCAGTGTTCTGGGGTAAAGGAAAACTTGCCATTGCCAATTAGCAAACGTGTTACCAGGCTAGGCCTCCTTGGTTTAGGACTTGTTTGTGATATGGGACATTTGGCATTGCTTGTGGTGGCGATGGCAGGCCTTTGTCACTTCTATGAGAGGGTGCCCCTAAAGCAGGTTTTCTATCACAGCAAGTAAACTGAAGGGCAGGTTTTCCTTGTTTCTGCAGAGCACACTATGCCAATCTGCATTCACTCTCACAGCTTTCAAGAAGCCACAGCTCTGTCTAGGGACTTTTTATCCTGCTTTGGAACATCTCTCTCTCAGAGGTGGCCATCTGACAGTAACACTTGAGGAAATAAGTATTTAGACCGGGTTTTAATACCTTGCTGTTATGCAAGTCCAAAGACTCTGAGATGACTTTAAATTTCTACCCATGACCCTTTTGTTTTTTAAAAAGAGTTAAGCTCCTAGAAACTAATGAGGAGAATCCTTAGGAGAAGCAAAGGAAAATCCTTACAAATAAAGAATCTTACAGCAGAGGAGTTTTGTCTTTTTTTGAAATAGAACCAACTATGCCACTAGGTGAAATTCCAGCCCAGTGGTTCAAAATCCCATATGTTTGACATCAGGACAAGTCATTTGACAAATCTAAACAAAACCAGGTTTACCTGAGCTACACTTGGTCACAAGCTATTTTCCTATCTCCAGCACCTATCAGATTTGACTTCTTCCTTCAGTTCCTTCTTTTTGTGTCCTTAAAGATTTGGGGTGGAATCCAGTCTATTTTCCAGAGAAAATATTCTGTATAAGCTCCTCCCAGTGATGAGTTTCTTTTCCATGGTCTGCATTTTTTGCCTTTTGGTGAGACGTCACTTACACCTTTCTGGAACAACAGGTACACTGATCTAAGTTCATGTACAAAACCCCTTTTGCCTAAAGATCACATCTGTCACCACAGCCTTTCCACGGTCTGCTCTGTGGACAACACAGAGAATGCATTTCTTCCCTCACTCCTTACTTAGCATCCTCTGCAGATACTTTCTAAAAATTGCCACCCACATGACAAACGGCTGCTTTTGCATCTCTCTCTGCTCGTTTGCACCACATCTTAAGTGCTCCAGCTTGAACTTATCACGTGGCCTCACAGGGAATAGGGATGTATGACTCTCAGTCTTTCTGGCTATGGGTTTTACTGAAGGCTACTAACATACTGAATTTTAAATTTATGGGAAAGAAGAGCAAATTATGTGGTTAAACCAATTTACAGAAGGAGAGAAAAAGAATGCAACCCAGGCAGAATAAAACGGCATTCTTTCCCACTGATTGTTGCCATCATGAAGCTCCTACGTTGGTTTCAGAATTCACCTCCATACCCATGCATTTCTATCCCAATTACTCATCACCATGGCAACCAGGTATTTCTGACTGACATGTTAAATATAATAAAGACACAGAGGAATGAAAAAAATTGCCAAGAGATAAGCCTCCTCTAGGGGTGTTGATTTTCTCCTAGGAGGTCTTTTGATGAGCTTCAGCTCCTGAAGGATGGTTTGTGTTCCATTGTACCCACAGTTCTGACAACATACCTTAGCTTATTTATTTGTTATTCAACATTCAGGCAACAGAGTCATCTGAAGGGTTCAATGAAACACAGACTGTGGGGCCCAACCCCCAGATCATCTGATTCAGTAGGTTGGCGATGGGGCTTGAGAATTTGTATCCTGAACAGGTGCTGTAGACACTGTTGCCCAAGGACCACACTTTGAGAACTCCTGCTCAGCCCAATACTGTAAGATTTCACAGAGAAGGATGCTTTCGGGATGAGACTCCTATTATGAACCATCACACCAAACCACTTCCACAAGCCTCACATTGGAGAAGTTATTTTCTTCTTTCAATCAGTGTTTAAAACTCTAGAATTGAAGTTAACAATATAGCATGTAAGCCAAAGGAAACTGGCAATCATACTGACAATATTCTAAATGATCTCAAATAGAATTACCACGAATTTAATTTAGGTTTAACAGGAAAGTTTTTACATGTTAATTAAACACCAATTGATTCCTAAAGCATAACTGAGGATTAACTATGTAAGAGACATGGACTTATGACATAACTGCTAAATCCAGCACTTAACAAGTAATAACAAGCTGTCTCATTAGAGAGAAATCAAATGATGATAGAAGAAACTTAATTTTTAAGTGTGAGTATTTTCCAGCATTAGATTTGTTGATGCATGGGAACAACTGGCTAGATTTTGGATAAAAACCTTCAAAATATTGTCCTTTTCTAGCTGCATTTAATTAGTCACTCACTCCAGGCTGGTGTGCTTTGTAATGGGACAGCTGCCTCATTTAAGGTAGAAATGACATGGCCACACAAATCCTAAAGGAAGGGGCACACAAATTCTAATTTTGATTTCTAGTCTCAGAATACAAAACTGTAGCATCAGCAACCACAAAAATGATAAAAGTGCTTTTTGAGTCTTTACTGTGCTCCACATACCACATGAGATAGGAATTGTAATATCCCTTTTCCAGTGAATGCAAATAGGGTTCAAAGAGATCCCAGAGCACCCAAAGACACCTGTGTAGGTAAATGACGGAGCTGAGATTCAAACCCAAGTTGGGCTAACTCCAAAGCAAAAAGCTAGATTGAATGTTGAACAATTGAATGTTGTCAAAAACATTATTATATTTAGATTCATTTGTTTATCACAACCATTCTGTGGGGTATATAATAGAGTTTAACTTATATTTTGCAAATAAAGAACTGAGGTTCAATGGGGTTAAGAGATTTGCACAAGTTCACAGAGTGAGTCCATAAATAGGTAAGGTATGACCCGCGTCACTCAGGATGAGTTTTAATCCTATACTGGAGTTCTTCATAAACGGAATGAGTACAGAGAGAGAGAAAGTCATGTAAATGAGAAACTGAAGCAATGAAACTCAGAAGAGAAGGGAGAGGCCTGTAGATGCCACCATTTTGCGTTGACATGTGGCAGAGGAGCCAAGGATCAACCAGCAGCCTGTCTTTAGAAAAAAAGCATCATTTTGAGGATGCCTTGATTTGGACATTTTCCCAGATTCTCATTGTAAGCAAAAAACTTTCCATTTTTTAAGCAGCCCATTTCACAGTGGTGCTTTGAAGTAGCCCAAGAAACTAAAGCAGAGAAGGAGAGAGGCCTGGTTAAACCCAGCCTTCCATCAATCCTGCCAAGGTAACCTGGCTTATGAGGGAAAGTCTTCTTGAACCCCCCACCCCTAGCTCACCTTGCCTGAAGAAAGCCAGGTAACCTTGGTCGATGCCTCATAGAATAAAAAAATCACCCAGCTGCTCAAAATTCTCACTCCCAAAATTAAGAAATGCAATAAAATTGTTCATGCTTTAAGCCAGTATATTTTTTGGAAGTAGTTTGGTATGCAGAGATATATTACCAGAAGAAAAAATAAATGTTATGTGGAGGTGGGGTGCTGCTACAACAGAAAATTAGAATATGTGGTATGGGGTTTGGGATCCAGTGATTAGGAGAGAACTGGAAGTCCCCTGAAGTATGTTAGTGGAGGATAAAAGACAGTACGGAAATTGTTATGAGGCTGGAGAAAAGATGACCCATACCATGCCGTGGCAAAGAGTTTAATGAAATAATTCTCAAAGGTAACATGGAAAATAGTAAGTATATCTATGAATTCATGAACTTGGCTGAGGAAATTTCCAGGTGGTGTGGACAATTCTTTTCTAGCTGCCTATGATAAAATTCAAGACAATAATGAACTAAAGAAGGAGCTGTTTATTATTTTTTTAGCACATTTTAGAGGAAATGTCAAGCTGGGACTTACTAGGCTCGAAAATCAAACCATTTCTCATTCTCAGCCAAGTGAAAAAAGATTCTCGAAGTAAAAACAAATGGCTTCAGGGCAAAGATCAAATCCAAAATGTTATTGTAAGATTATTTGTTAAGAGCTCTGAAAGATTTGAGGTGATGCCTTGTAGATTGATTCAGATAAACTAAAACCCTGCTGAGGATGTTAAAGGCATGTTTTGTAGACCTTCTCCATTTCAAAAATGGCTTCCAAGAATCTTAAGGGCATTGTTCCGGGGCAGCCACTTACGGAACTTAAGATAAAGAAGGGCCTGCTTGACTCAGAGAAGTGGGTGAGTGGACAGAGAGGCCCACATGGCCCTGGCTTTCCAGCTGTCCCCTTCCAAAGCACCAGATAATGAGTAAAATCATGTTATGCCTTCCCACCAGCCCACTTCTTGGCTTATGACCACTGAGTGACCCCAGCCCACTCTATATGAAACACAAGAACTTCTCAGCCAACACCTGCCCAAATTCCTGGTCCACAGAACTGTGAGATATAATAAGATGGTTGATATTTTAAACCACTAATTTTGGAGGTCACTCGTTCTGCACCTAGTGTCATCTGAACAGTCATTATGACGTGAAATTTCACAGCAAATGAGAAGAGTATTCCAAATATCAAGTAGTAATTATATCACCTGCTTTGTGCTCCTAACTTTGTTGAAACTCACCAAGGTATGACCAGCTACCAACCACTTAATCATCAGAACCAAGAGTCTCTCAAACTTTCTGCAGAAGTAGACACTGGCAACTTCATCACCCTTCTGGAAACTCTTGTCTTGACATCTGCTACACAATGAACTTAAAATTTGCCCAACTCCACTTTTATATAGGCTATTATTTGCCCTTTTCTAGTTTCCCTTCTACCATCCTAATTTAAGCCATTCTTATGTCTTACCTGGCTATTGTGGTTGCTTTCTAACTAGTCTCTTTACCTCCAGGGCACTCTAAACCCCAGGCCAGATTAATCTTCCCAAACTTCAACTCTGGTCACATTCAGCCCCACCTTCTACTAAATGCAAACTATTGACCAGTTAAAATACACCACTCGCCATTCTCCAGATGGATGTGCCCTGGATCTTTGCACATGCCATTCCTTCTTCATGAAATAACCTCTTTACCTCACTCCACATTCAGTCCAGCCCTGAAAACCAGAGCCATTCCTATCCAGTCCCTAAGCTACAGCTATAATGCTATTTCCTTCCCTGGGGAGAGGGGTGAGAGGAGTATGTACTCAAATCTCCAGCCAAAAGTCAGTCTCCTTCCCCACAAATTCCCACAATTGCTTCACATCTGCCCAACAGCTTTATCTGATTCGTCCAAGTGATTAGCTCATAGATTTGTCCTCTACCAGATTACGTGCTTTTCAGGGTTGGGGACTGTATCCCAGCTGTAGGATCCATAAGAATATTAGCTGAATACATTAGAGAATATACACTTGGCCCCATGAGGAAATCAAAAAGACAAGACTAACACAATGAACAATTAGAGAACAAAATAAGACAGGATATAATTAACTTCTAAATTATATGGTACAGATTCTAAATACTTGAGGAGTTTGGAGAAGTGAGGCAGCTGTAGCTGAGAGTTGGAATCTGAAGGCAAACTTCATGGATGAGGCAGAATCTGCACTTACAACTTAAGGTTGGATAGGAGATAAGTGGAGGGGAGGGAAGCAATTTTATATAAAGAAATTAACATAAACCAAAAGAGAGGCGAGAATAAACATGAAACATTCTCAGAAGAGTGAAGAGATGACTTCACTCAATTCCCCAGGGTATAGGGAGGAGCTCTGAGGATGGCCTATTACCCTAAGAAAGAATCCTTTCCTACTTCCTAATTCCTAAAATTCCTAAGAATTCTAGTCCTAATCAGAGTGTTAAGGTCACCTTGACTTTTGACTATGGAAGTTTTCAAAAGATTGCCCAGACCAAACACTGGGACAAGAAAGGACAAAATATTTGAATCCGTTGCCATCCAGGAAAATCAGGGACATTTCATAACCCTGCAGACTGAAGTTTTGTGCAATTATTCCCCTGATTTGTAAAAAGCCATACGTAGGAGATCTGACCACTCCAGCAACTGTAGCGGTTGTGAAGAACACCGAGCCAGAGGCCCTCAGCTCCCTAGTCATTTTCCAGATGGAAGAGCCAATGACATTTTTTAAATGAATGAAAGGAAAGGATAAAGGCATGTGGTGGGTGCCTGGGGTCAGCCCCATGAAGTCGTCCTGTCCTGGACACTCCTGTAGTTAGACAGGGCTAAGACCGGAATGGACCGCGCTTGGCTGGTGAACATGGTGACTGCTTCCTGCCACCCCTGCCCCAGGGGTCATGGAATCAGGGGGTCAGATAGAAGTGCCTCGAGTCTTAAGCAATTTTAAATCTCTGGGGCAACACGTGGAAGACACTGCACTGGAGAATTACCCAGCCCTGTGGCCCCCTGAGGGATAAACATCTGTATGAAGCACCTGAGATCTGGAAGCTGTTACTGCAGCATAACCTGGCTTATCCTGACGTACTCATAAGTACCTAGTTAAGCACATTTCTTAAATAGAGTCTCTATCCCCTCGTCTTCAAAAGCGCAGATCTGTGGCTCAGATAGATTTGAGATTTGAGTCAATTCTCCAGGATCCCACTGCCTAGTGGATAGAAAATCAGGGATATAAACCTGGCCGTCTCGCTCTGAAGCTCAGGATTTTTTCATCTCTGTGGTACTTTCTCCCAAGAAAATAAAGTCCTCCAGAGCCATGCATATTACCTAGAAAACTAAGAAGCGCAATGGAAATACGTCTTATAATGAATGTTCAATACCGGGGGGTGTGTAGGGGAAGTGCCCCTCTCCATCCCTCTCTGCTGTTCCATAAAATAGGAACTTCCACTGAAACTTCTTCCCTCTCACAAGTCCTACAGAAGAGCAGCCACCTACTCTCCAGCTCTTGCCTGCTCTTCCCTGAAGGGTTAGATCGTTGGAATTAGGCAATGAGAGTCTGACAATCACCGGTCCTCATTTTGTTGAGAGTTGGGATTGAAGAATTCAAGAAAGCTGCTGACGAATGACCTTGTTCTGCTCTTCTTGGTTTGTTTCTGGACCTACTGGTCCTCTCGGACCATAAGGTAACCACAGCAGCCTGGCCATTTGCTGGACCCATGATCCCAGCCAAGAAGTTCCATTTAGGGGGGAAAGGAATGGAAACTCACTTTGGCCTCCCTTATTAGCCCCAGTGTGTAGTTGTCCCAGGAAGGAGAAAATCTGACCCCTATCTGAATTCTATGCTCTGTTTCCATCAGCTCAAAATTCGGAGGAAGTGCAGATAATTGAAATCTCTCCAAACCCTCCAACACCATCATCCTGAAAGCAAGTGCAACCAAAGCCGTGCTTCATAGCAAGAGTCTCCCACTGAACTTAAGAACAGAAGTGACAGGACATGCCAGCAGTTACTCATGTGAAATTCCTTAACTTCCTCTAAATAAGACTCCAAATGTACCACCCCACTCCAGAATAAATAGAGCCTTGGGTTTGCCATTTGTCAACTTGTTTCAGTATGCTTGATATTTGTCCTCCCCCTTCCTTCTTTCCAACTCTGCTCTTGGAGTGCAGGGGAAGCAGCTTCCTTTTGGGCCTCCGGGGGTGCACCTACTGTTAGCAGAGCTGACACCAACCCTGGAAGAGGCGCTGACTGCTTAATCATGGGCTTCCGAAGCAAGCTACAGAGCTGCATCATCTTTGAGGAGCCAGATGGCAGTAATATGTTTTCATAGTTACCTTTAAAATTGTGACAAGGAAACCCATCTAGACCCACCGAGAAGTGGGGGATAAGGAGCAGCTCTTCAATCACTGCAGCCGGTCCAGTTCCATCTGCTTGGAGGCTGATGGCTGAGCAGCCCACGCTGGCTGCCATCTCTATCCAGGGGTGCTGGCCCCCTCCTTCCAAGCTGAGCCCCCCAACCCAGAGTCAGTTTCAATTTTCCTCCAGGTGCAGCTCAGGCAGTGGTCCCTCTCCACCCCAGTGTTGACTCTTTCCCTATGGACTGCCTCTTTCCTCAGCCTGTAGACTTGCTCAAGTTTCTCTTCTGAAGTACCTGGTGTGGTTCTTATTTTCCTGCCTAGACCCCAACCGATAGGGCATGCATGAGATTCCATTATCTGGCTGCAATCTTCCTTGCAAAGCCTCCATCAAGATTCTCCCAACAAGCCTTCTAGCCACACCTACTATCTCAGGTTTCCTCCCAGACATTAAACTTGTCCACGCTCCTGTGACTCCCTCTATACAAGACGGTGAACTTTGAGAGCGAAGGAACTGTGTGTGTTATTCATTTCCATCTCCCTCCTCCACACACACACCCCCCTTTTCCTACCAGTGCCTTGGGCAATGTCTGGCACATAATATTCAAGTGCTGCTTGAATAAATGCATAGAGTTATTAATTCATTATATGTTAGAGATATAACATATTGAAGAGATGTGTGATCTAGTAGGCTTGTAAGACAGCCATGGAGGGGTGGGGTCTGGCCTGGGCCTCACCCTCCCCCGCCCCACCGCTCAGCTGCCTCTTGCTTTTCCTGCAGAGCTGGGAGGGCCGAATTCGAGGTGAAGTCCTTTCATATATGAGCTGGGGAAGCCCAGGAGGTCCAGGCATAAATCTGAGCCACAAGAACTTCAGAGTGCTGGTTGTGGTTTTGACATCTGGTTATGTATGATACACGTCCGGCCACAGCTTGACTTCAAGTCTAAAAAGGGGTAGTTACTCAGGACAGTGTAAGGGGCTGTTTAAGCTGCAGCGCTCCGACAGCCCTGGGAATGGGTCTGGCCCCATAGGCTAAGGGCTCCAGATGCTGCATGGGATTCAGAGTAAGATCCCTGGGAAGAACTCTGGTTGCTGTCATGGACATTATGTCTAAGGACAGCTAAGCTTGGGTGAGCTTCTCCCATGCCACAAGGAGCCCAAACGAGGCCCTGGGAATGCTCTCATGCCTCTGTGAGATTTGGGAATTGAAGAAGATTTCCAAACACTTGGAATTAGAAATGAGTCATCTTTCAAAACCAGCTTTGTCTTTCATTTAGGTTTCTTACCAAAAACAAATACCCCACCAGCCAAACACAAAACTAATTCAAAACACCACAGCAGTTCATTTGCTTTTCATCCCTTCTTCAAACAGAGGTTTCCTTCCCTACAGCATGTTTTAGTTTGATTGCAAAGAGCAAAAATTCACTGTAGGTGGAGCAAATAAGGGGGTGTTTATGTCCGGAGCCACCTAAGCTCTCAGGACGAATGCTGGCCAGGGACATGGGCAGGTGGCAGGTCTGGATGCAAAGCAGTATCCCTGTGGCCACCTTTCTCTCTTACGGCCAACCAACAACTTTCTTTGCTTCCAGTACACGCTCTTGAGAAAGAGGAAATTTGATCAGAGCAGTGCATTGCTCATACTGGTCATAGATTTGTGACCAGCCTGTGGACTCATGCCCTGAAGTATGGCCAGTCAGATGTGTATAAATGGCGTGTGTATGTATGCCAGAGGGTGGGGCATGGTTCATTAAGCTGAAGGGGCTATAGTGTGCACCTAAAAAGCACACTTTTTGGGGGAGGTAGGGAAATTTTTTGTAACTGAAATACACATTTTATAATTTTAGATCAATTCTAAATTCAAATTTTCATATATCAGTTTATCTTATAAATATACAAGGCATATCTTATAAATATATAAGGCATGCCTTGTATATATCACTTGAAATGATAGCAGCAACACCTCAAAGCTTATTTTTGTATTCATTGAAAAATCACCCAGTTATCTAAATATAAGGCCATTACAATAGAAGACCCAGTATGGCCTAAATCCTCCATTCTGTAAAGAGCTGGTAGCCAGAGGTGAGATGATAAATTGTGTCTAAGGACATGACCTTCCTGGGAGAAGAGGAGAGAGACTCTTGCTCTTTCCCTTCTGCAATTCTATGGTATCCTAAGCTCTATGATGGTCTGAGATGCTTCCAGTGAAGTTTCCTCTAATAGCAAGTGACACAAAAGCAAAGAGGAACCCAGTAAGGGAAGAAGAAGGCTGGCCCAGTGACCCCAACTCAACATGAGGGTCTGAGACTTCAGGGTCTGGGGCTAGATCTGGAAGCCTCTTGGGATGGGCCACCCTAGCATTGTGGTTTGGGACCATCGGCTGCAAAGAGAAACATGTCTGTGAATGGGAAACTTAGTTATGCTATTCGCAAGTGTGACACCAAGCAGACCTTCGCAGCAACCTGGGCCAACGAGACTATCCCTGCAACCGGGCTCAGTGTCCTCTGACTTGGGCAGGGCAAGCACCAAAACTGCAGGCCCAGTCAATGGATTAGGCCCTCCAGCCGTCGCCCTGATGCTTGGCTTCTGAACCATGGATGACTCCCACATTCTTGGACATTTTGATGGAGGTTAGGAATGGAAAGACCTCGAGAGAGATGGACCTACTGCAATTAATTGATAAGTCAAATATGTATATTTGACCCTTGACATATATGATCATATTTTTACTCCAAGTTGGTAAAGCAGGTCATATATGTGCATATACATATATGTATGTCATATGTACACATTGCAACTAATACGTATATGTATGTCATGTTACTTTTAAAACTAAAAGTCAATACATACTTTCAGAGATGGGATAAAGCACAATACTTTACTGTATGCTAAAGAATTCTACCACTTTAACCAGCATACTGAATGCAAAATCATGCAATATAATCCAAAGGCACCTTTCATTTTGTCTACCCCTGGCTCTTTAAAATTTATTCATTGGCACTAAACTTTACACCTAGCAGCTTACCAACTGGGAATAACCAGTCCTTTAGTTCCAAACTGCAATCTCATTAGAAATTTGAATGTCTGTTTGAAGATAATAATCAAATGCTTCAATCTTTCTCCCCAAGGGTAAAATTCCTTCCCCACCTCTCTGATGCTGAAGCCACGGTCAGCTTCTGCTCTCCCTTTTCCTTCCCCACCTCTGTGCCCACTGCTTACCTGCCATTTCAGAGCCTTGGGGTCGGGGGAGGGGTAGGCAATTGTTACCTGAAGTGAGCAGTTTGGAGCTCTCAAGGGAAACCTTTCTGTGTTCTTCTGATTCCCGTCACAGGGACTGAGCTTCTGCAAGCCCTCATCCCATGTGGATGCAGCTCAAATCTGTGTGGTGTCTTCAGAGTCCATTTCCAGGCCCTCGCTCTGCTGTCAGCCTCTTACAGTTGGGGTCCCTCCATCATCCTAGGTGGCACTATTGGACAGACCCACGATGACCCCCCACCAGCTCTCTCATGTGGCCACTATTCTGATTGAGAAATAGAAGCGTCCCTTGCTCCAAAAACTTCTGGGCGTGCAGGACACTCTCAGGCTCCTTTGTGCTTTCCTGCATCTCTCCATTATGATGAACACATTTCAAGTTCCCCAAGATGCCAAATGGAGGAACCCTATTAAACTAGGGATGAAGGGCTCAGCACCCCCAGATGCTTTCCACCTCGAGAATTAGTGGGGATTCACAGCACAGTGGCAACTTTTTATAAATGCATCATTCCCCAAATTTTCCAAAATCCATCCTCCAACCCTTTCTGGATCTTTTCTCTGATTGATAGAGCCCAGACTCATGGAGTCCATTTGCAAATTGTTCTCCTATAAACGCTACATTTTGATAATTTGTCTTACACTCACTTATGTCTATCCTATCAGTGCGTCAGTCTAAACCTCAGTGTTAAAACCCTACTTTATACATTATTAACAGTTTTTGTCAAATTCTGGACAATTATTTTAATGCCACATTTTTAAATGTATTATTCACTTAACTGTTGATGTGTAGACATACTTGACACAATTAAGCCCCATGTTAACCCATCTCCGAGTAGAGAAATTGGAAATTTCTTCAGTAAGAAATTGGTTGCCAACATGCATTGAACGAGTCTACGAAGAACTCATGACCCAAGAAACACAAGTGCATTGAGAGACCAAGGGACCAAGCAGTTGGCCACAGAGCCATCCCTGCACTCCAACAGAAATGATTGCAATAGATATCACAACTTACTAGAGGCTAGCAAGTACAGCAATGTGATACGGGGGACTTGGGGTTTTAGTTTTGTTTCACTAAAACACAGACATCACAGTTCACTGTTACAAGAGTATATTTATTTAGAAATTCAGAAGAGATTATTTACAAGAATGTTTACAATAGTATAAAATGTTATTTGAGAGCATATGGATAAATTATGAGTGTAACTTCAAATAATGCTTAAGCTTCTGGCTGAAAATCTTAAACAAGCACACACACACACACACACACTCACAAACATTGTTTTTGAATTTACGGAATTATATCCTAGCCAAATCTAGAAAAAAAGATAAAAGCTGTAGCATTTATTTCTGTAATCCCAATTAAACACAAGTAGGTGCAGAATTTATGACAATTTTAGTGTGTTTGGTGATTCTACAGGCATGTCACTAGACATATAAGCTCATGCTTATAAATATGCTCTTCAGGAAGTAGACATGCTCAAAGTGTACTTTTCTTTAAAAATCATAAACCATCCCAAGAAGAAATTAGACAAAGGTCCTAACACATAAGTCCTAAATGAAAGCATGTGTGTCTGCTTGGTCTCTACTCAAAAAAAGGATTCAACAATGAAAATGCTCTAAACCTCTCTAAGAACGTGAGACAAGCCTGGATCTTTTGCTGCAATGGTTGTTAGAGGTAATCTTGCCTCAGTATTTCATGCAAAGTTACCAAAATAATGCACACAGGGTTCCTTGATCTCAGCACAGCTGGCGTTCTGGCCAGGATGAAGCCCTGCCGAGGGAGGGCCGAGGGGAGCCGTCCTGCGGACATAGGATGTTGAGCAGCAGCCCTGGCTCTCCCCATAGATGCCAAGAGCACACAGAGCCCCCGACTGTGACAGCCAAAACTGTTTCCAGACAATTCCAGAATGTCAGATTGCCCCCGGTTGGAGGCCACTGATGTACAGTAACCTCCTAGGACACAGAATTAACTCCCTTTGTAGTTCAATTTAGTTCAACACGTATTTTCTGAGTCCACATATACTGTATTGGGCAAGGGGCTTGCAGTCTATTAGGAGAATCCATGATAATGGTTTTTTACAGCAGATTTTATTTTCTAACTATAATTCAATAAAGATGCAGGGGATACTGAGAACCTCTTTTGTTGCTCAGATGTGACCTCTCTCTCTAAGCCAGCCCAGCAGGTGAACATACTGCCATCCCTCCTTCATAGGACATGACTCCCAGGGGTGTAAATCTCCTAGCAATGAGGGACAAAAATCCCAGGATAAACCAGCATCAAGGGATTGAGAAAGAAAGCCTTCTTAAGCAAAAAGGGGGAGGAAGAAATAAGGTTTCAGGGACTGAGAGATTTCAAATACAGTCAAGAGGTTATCCTGGAGGTTATTCTTATGTATTACATAGATATCCCTTTTCAGTTTATAGTGTATTGGAGTGGCTGGAGGGAAGTACCTGAAAACCCAGGAGGCTTGATTCTTGAAAATGACTGTATAAAGGTGTAACATTTACAATGTGACTGTGTGATTGTTAAAACCTTATGCTTGGTGCTTCTTATATCCAGGATATGGACAGATGAGTGAAAAAGAAAATGGATAAAAATAAATAAATAATAGGGGAGACAAAGAGTAAAATAAATCGGGTAGATGGAAATACTAGTGATCAATGAGAGGAAGGGGCAAGGGGTATGGGGTGTACAAATTTTTTCGTTTTTTTTTTTCTTTCTTTTTCTGGAATGATGTATTTGTTCTAAAAAATGATCATGGTGATGAATACACAACTATGTGATAATATTGTGAGCCACTGATTGTAACCACATATGGATTGTATGCATGGTGAAAATTTCTCAAGGAAATATATTTTTAAAAAATAAAATAAATTTTTAAAAGATGCAGGGGGAGATAATCTGTGATTCGAAGACTAATGTCAGTCCTTAAAAAAGAAAATGAGGTGGATGCCCCTTTCTCTTTTCAAAGGAGGGAAATGGTCTCCCAACTTTCCATCCAGCATGTCATTCAGCAAGCCAGAGCCTGGTTCCTGGTGGGCCCCCCACTGCTGCCAACACATCAAAGGGGGTGTCACTGGATTCTAAGCCACTCTAGAGTCACCAGTCACCAAAACTAGACCCTTAATTTGGGGCCAGTTGAGTGAGGATGCAACGCCACTCTCCTGAGGGTCTGAGAGCTGTGAAGGCCAGCAGCCGACACGCTACGCTGCCCCAGGGAGAGCAGCAGGCCTGGGTACTCCAGCACATTTGCAAAAGTGAGAAAGGGCACCCCTGTCTCCACACGAGTCCAGCCCTGGGCTGGGGGCAAGGTTTGGTTAGTGGGAAGATGGCTGCCCCTTAGCCTGCCATGCCGGACTCATCAGCTTGGGCACCTCCAAGGAGGAGCCGTGGTTCCACTGCGCTTCCCCCCCTCCAGGGCCTCTGGGGGCACTTTTGTCCCCAGAGGTGCCACTACCGGAAGGACTCTGCTCAGCCCAGGCCCCCGGCTCCCCGGCATGGGGCACCGACTGACTCCCAGTCAGGAGAAACACCTGGTAACAGATCATTCCACCCTGAAGACGGTGCAATGGGTAAGGCTGCCCAGAGCCGTCACCTCCTGAACCTGAACCTGTGAAGACACATCCTTCCTCCTAGCGCTGCTGCCTTTCCCTGCTCTGCCTGGCACATCCCTACACATCTCTCAAAACCCAGCTCAACAGTGGCCTGGTCATGCGGCCTCTCAGCTCCCTCCTCCACCACCAGCTCCCTGCAGCAGTGTGATTACTAACTGGTGAGTCTCCCCCTCAGCTGTGAGCTCTTCGTGGGCACACTTAATAGGTTCAATACATAAGCGATTTGATTGGCATTTTGAGGAATGGAATATAGCTTTTCCTTTTAAGGGACAGATTAACAGTACAGTGGGTTCAACCATCATTATGACTTCCAGTGAAATCCTTCAAGCCTTTTGAGCAATTGAACCTTCACTGCAGCAGAAACGTCTAGAAGTGAAAGCAGCCACTCTCGGCCAGCGTGGAGCACTGTGCCTTCCGTGTAAGGATGTGACTGTCTCTATGGGTGGTGCCCATGCAGACAGGCATCTATGACCCATTACAAATGATGATGATTGCACTGATTAAATGCCTGCCACGCATCAGACTGCGGTGGGTGACCAGAAACCTGGCAGGCTTTACCACATTTTCAAAGAAGAAGCTGGGGCGTTGAGAGGCTCTGGAGCTCCCCCAGAACCACAGAACTGGCGAGACCCAGAGCTGGGCTCTCCCTGCAGGGCTGACAGACCCAAACCCATGCCCTTTCCTGATTAAACCTGCTTTCTCACCACCCTCCTTTAAGAAAGACTAAATGATAATCCTTGAGAAACAGCCTCTGGCTACATCTAAAGTCTTTCCATGTGAAATTCAGTTCTCCAGATGGATACCAGATTAACTTTGTTTATGAATTAAAAACATCTTGGTTATTTCAGCTTGCTCCATTCTTAGCTTCAATCATATTCTGATCCTTTGCACTTTCCCAGCACCTTTCATCTAGAGCTTTCTAAGCACTAAGTACTGCGGGAATTGTTATGAACTCTCTTTCATAACAGCTCTGGAAGTCATGACATCGTAACCTCTAACAATGGAATAAAAAAAAAGGGCGCCTGACCCATTTCCTCTTCTCCTCCCCTCCTGCCAAGAACATACTTCCTAGGTCCTCCACATTGTTCCCAACCCAGAAACCAACAATACTTCTTTTTTTTTTTTTTTTTTTTTTTTTTTTTTTTTTTTTTTTTTTTTTTTTTTTTTTTTTTTTTTTTTTTTTTTTAAGGTAGAGCTGGATGTGAGAACTAGAAAAAGCCTATTACAGGAAGCAGGAAGAGAACTTCCTGCCACACTGCTCTTCACCCAGGAGGAAACGCTTACTTTTGTTGGCCCTTCAAGCTTTTAGGTCTCAGTTTTCTCACCTGTAACACGGGAACTTGTTGTAATGCAAGGACAGAGAAGCAGATCAGGGTTTGCTCCAACTTCAGCCTCATCAACTTGTGCCACAGATTTTGAAAGAAAGCAACTCTTCCTTTCTGCAAGGTTTGATGACTAGGAATGTGTAGGAGCCAAACATGATCATCCCCCAAAATACCAGTCGGCCCTCAAAACACACTGGGGCATTTGTGAATAGTTTGAACCAACAATTTTAAAGTGAGCCCAAAGGAGTGGGGAGAGCATATTTCTAGAATCCTTTCTTTATACATCTTCTGGCTTTAGAACATGGTTAAGGAAGATGATTTCTTTTTCCCAAAGATTAAAAAAAAATGCCACAGGTTATCCTTAGGAAAGATGAAGATGAATTAAGTTGTAGAAGAAAATGAATTCAGCTCTAGAAATGACAAGAATTGAATTCAAAACCAAACTCTGATCTTTGGCTCTTAAACTCTCATACCCATGCACGCACAGACTTATATGAGCATTCCCACACGCCAGTGAACGGAATGGAAATGATTCCCCGTCTTCCACTTTACCATGAAACAAAATCAAATTTTGTTTCAAAACTTAAAATCAAATTTCTCCAACACTCTCTCTCAAACCCCAAGCTGGTTTGCTTTTAATCCCACCCGAGCGCTTTCGCTGGAGACCTTTAGGAAGGATGACCCGTTCGTGCGCCGGACGCACAACCCACATAACACATCGGGTGCTGCTGGGCTCTGCGGACACTTAGATTCACAGCCAGCACAGGCGTGAGCAGCAACGCGGTGTGGCCCCCAGGCCGTGGAGGCTTGACTCAAGCGTGTTTACAGCAGAGCTCCCTGATGGCATCATCCTGCGCTGGGTGGAACAGCCGGATCTATACACACGAATCTCCGCCTGGTCCCTCCCAAGTGTACATTCCTTCCGGGTCCTGAGCCAGGGACGCAGAACCAAGCAGCTCTGTACTGGAACACGATCAAAGCAAAAAAAATATTCTCAACATTGTGCCTCTTCTGTTTGATCATGCTGCTTTTTGAACGCCCTTGTCCTGCCACCTGCCATTTCAGAGAACGGCATGACCAGATCTGCACATTCACACACTCTGGGATTTATTCCAGTCGTATCAAGGAGGTCATTTTTGTTGCTTGTTTGTTTCATAAATGGAGAAAAGGACAGACTAGAGAGAGGGAAAGAAGACATTATCCTGATATTTCAATTAAATTGGGGCCTGAATACATTAGGGAAAGATTTGTCTGATCAATTATCCCTTCAATTGTGTGATGATCCCTGGTAACTCTTCATGGCCATTTATCTGAACTTAGATTACCAGTGGACAGGCCTGTGGAGTGAAACACTCACCTGCCCACTCACTTTCTGAAACTTGGGGCTGTTAGAGCTGCACCTGTGAGTCACCCTCTGCAGCCGGAAGGTCTCCAGGCTATGCTGCCGCCTGCATTTAAAAGCGCTTAGTACCCCAGTAAGAAAAACAAATTATCTAATCACAAAAGCCGGAAGGCAATCCCTTACAAATCAGCCAGGGGAAAATGCTATTCTTGTCTGCGCTAGCATGGGGCCTTCAGCAGGAGTCAACATTATCCTCTGATGGTGGAGAAGAGAGAAGGTCTCTGCCCTCAAGCTGTTCCCTGTCCACCTCACAGGAGACAGAATCACCGTATTGCAAAGTCCGAAGAAGTGCCAGGCAGCAGGGGCTTTAAGCCAATGCTGTTGGAATCCAGAAGGGAAAGCACGAATTCATCTGATGTGGCATCTGAGCTGGGTAGGATATCCAGAAACAGACACAAGAGAGTCCAAAGAGCCTCTAAAGAAAGAGCCCAGAAAAGATGACCATGACAGCGTGAGGTTAACTCTAAAGCATGAGCTAGATGTGATGGTGTGTTATCAGTCAGGGCTCCAAAAGAGGCTGAACAAGGCAAGATCAGATGAGAGACAGATGAAAGAGAGATGAAGGATAGATGACAAAGATAGATATCGTTAGATGGATAGATAGATAAAGGAAGAGATAAATCTAGGGAAAAAGATGATAGTGATTATGATAGAAAGACAGATAGATAAAGAGATTTATCACAAATAACTGGTTTACAGGGTAGTGAAGGCCAACAAAACAAGTCTGAAACCCACAGGGCAGCCCATCGGAAGAGAAATTATGAGCAGACGCAGCTCTGCGGCACAGGAGAAGCTCGTGTTCACAGGCAAAATCAGCCCCATACTTCAAATCAACCAATTAAGCCAAACCTACCTAGATAATCCAGGCGACTTTCCCTCATTTTAAATAAAACCGATTTATTTATTCATGCAAAATCCTTCATAGCAACACCTATACTAATGTTTGGTTGAATTACTGGGACTGTAGCCTTACCAAACTGACAAAGCCAAAACCCCCTGGCATGGGAGATATTTCATCATCGGCGTGAATAACTGAGATAGTTCACAGCCTAGGCAGGAACTCAGCTCTGCCTCTTACTACTTATTCTATGACTTTGTGCAAGTTACTCAACTTCTCAATGCCTCAGATTCCCCATTTGTAAAACAGTGATGAAAAATAGTACCTACGTTACAGATTTATTGTGAGGGTTAAATTACCTCATGCTTATAAAATGCTTAGAACAATATTGAAATATGATAAGCACTTGGAAAGTGTTACCTATTATATTATTTTAAGAAAGTATATATGATTCCACAAGGGTTCCAAGCACTAGAGTAACTTTCCAGAAACCCACAACCTCCAGATGAGTCCCTGGTCCAGATAAGTCCTGAAACCTAGAGGGTCCAGCCTCTCCAGAACATCAGATAGTTCCATCTCCCTACCTCGTATTAGTGACAGACCCTTCCAGTATGAAAAAGTTAGAATGGCCATATCCGTAGAGAGAGGGATGGAAAGATCAAAGGTGATGGTGGGGTTATACAGAGAAGATAGGATTTAACAAATGAGTATGAATGCTGAATCATTAAATTGATATCTCTTTTAGTCTCTAGTATCTTAGAGCAGCTGGAAGTAAAAACCTAAAATTGTGGAATTGTAACCCATGTCAAACTCTGAAATATTTCTGCAACTAATTGTGGTGCTTGCTTCAAAATTTATTACTTTTTGTACATATGTTATTTTTCACACAAAAGAAGAAGGAAAAAAAGTCGATTGTGATGATAAAAAATATTTAAACCTTCCAGCCTCCTATATTCTGGAGCATCTAGAAGGAAAAATATGAGGGGATCGTCTGGTAGCCCATGACAAACTCTGGGATCTGTCTTGTAACTACTTGTTGAAGAGTGCTTTGAAAACTATTGCTTTTTTATTTCTTTGCTTTGCACATATGTTACACTATACAATAAAAAAGTTAATGCCGGAGCCCCAGTTCGATCCCTGGTGCCTGCCCATGCAAATAATAAAAACATTTTAAAAAAGCATATATGTGTGACAGAACATGTGGGTAATATGCCAAAAATTACTTTGGCAAGTTGGTGGCAGAGCCAGAACTAGAGAATTGAGAGTCCCAGAATCCAATACGTAGGTAGCTATTTCTTTGGTCTGTTATGCTTGGCAGTGTGGGGATTTAGAGAGATGTAAGTTGAATTCCTGTCTGTGCTGAAATCACAGTCCAGCTGAAAACATGAAGCCCATAGTAGCCAATAATGCAGTCTAGACATCAGATGAAGGAAATAGGAAATAAATCCTTTAAAAGTTTCAATGGGAAGATGTCACATTGCATCCCCCTGGGTGAGTCTGGAGACTTCACTCCTTGGGAAGAGGTGAAAGCTTGAGCTTGAAGAAGGGAAGGGATGGAGAGGTGAAGAAGCAAATCCAGGGGAGGGGGCTGCAGGGGCCAAAAAGGCACAAAAGGTGAGAACATCATGTTGAGTAAGAGAACCCCAAGAATTCAAGTCTTCAACTCTAGGCACTAGACAGTATGGTTTCATTTAGGAAAGAATTAATTTACCATCTTGAGCCTCTGTCTTTGTATATAAATCCCACAGCACAGTCCCAAAAGTTTAATGCCACATCCAGAAGTTAAAGACCACCTCTGTGCATAAACTGTTTTCATGGACTTTGGTTTCTCTTGTTTTTTTTTCCAGTCATACCCTTAGATTGGAGCAACAGATACAGCAGCGGAGACCTTATAAATATTTTTTTAAATAGCTTCACCTGGTTAGCACAGCTGAAGGATTTTATTTTACAAAATCCATAACCAGAAAACACTGGCTTTGTCTTTTGTACTAGAGATATGATGGAATTAAAGGATTCAAGATTGCAAAGCTTTCATGAATAATTTAGAATCCTCTTCTCCCAGCAAACATTCACTTCACTTTCTATGTGCCAATATTGGGCCCTGACATTTGAGGAAGGTTTAATGGTGCAGAGAGCGCCTTAATTCAGGATCATCCTCCACCGCACACGTGCGTGCACACGCACTCATGCTCCTTTCCGCTGTTTTGTGTTTCTTTACATCTAAAATTTCCAAATTAATTCATTTGCAATTTGACAAAGTTCTGAGAGTCTACACAATTTATTTCATTTATCAAGCACCTAACTGACATTAACTAAGCACATCATATTAACTAGGAACCATAATTAAGCTCCTTTGGCAGATGAGGTAACAAAAGCACAAGGGGGTTAAGAAACTTTCCCATGTCATTCACCAGAAAGAGGTGGAACTGGGGCTCAGAAGCAAGCTCTCTGCACCTACTGCACTGCCTCCTTTTGGTCATAAAACATGGCACCCAAAGGCTGGCATGGCTTTCCTGCTGTATACTCAGAAGGATCAAAACACTGGGTAGGTGTTCTAGTTTGCTAGCTGCCGGAATGCAACATACAAGGAACAGAATGGTTTTTAAAAAGGAGAATTTAATAAGTTGCTAGTTTACAGTTCTAAGGCTGAGACAGTGTCCCAATCAAAGCAAGTCTATAGAAATGTCCAATCAAGGCATCCAGAGAAGGATACCTTGGTTCAAGAAGGCAGATGAAGTTCAAGGTTTCTCTCTCAAGTGAGAAGGCACATGGTGAACAGTCAGGGTTTCTCTCTCAAATGAGAAGGCACATGGCAAACACAGTGTCATCTGCTAGCTTTCTCTCCTGGCTTCCAGTTTCATGAAGCTCCCCAGGAGGCGTTTTCCTTCTTCATCTCCAAAGGTCACTGGCTGGTGGACTCTCTGCTTCTTGGTGCTGCAGCATTCTCTGCTCTCTCTGAATCTCTCTCATTCTCCAAAATATTTCCTCTTTTATAGGACTTCAGAAACTAATCAAGACCCATCCAAATGGGTGGAGACATACCTCCACCTAATCCAGTTTAACAAGCACTCTTGATTAAATCACATCTCCAGGGAAGTGATCTAATTACAGTTTCAAATATACAATACTGAATAGGGATTAGAAGAAACGCTGCCTTTACAAAATGGGATTAGGATTAAAAGATGGCTTTTCTAGGGTACATACATCATTCAAACTAGCGCAATAAGGTTCTGTCCAACTTGGAGAATCCATTCTCAGCTTGAATCCCATCTAGCAGTTATTCTTCCTGTCACCCTGTGAACCACAGAAAACATTCTCATGACCCAACATGTCAATGGCAAGGCACAGAGACATAACAACCAAAACTGCCTGTGTCCATTAGATCCATGTCTTCAAGCAGAGAGAAAAGGCATTCTGAGGGTTGAAAGAAGTTCCTGGCACAATCTGCCTATATTAGAAGGAATGGCCTTAATTGTACCACTAAGAAATGTTTAATGCTCTGAATAAATGCTCAGTATTTACCAATGTGGACTCCAAATTTTCCCTGAAAAGTAAGAAAGTTCCTTGTACAAGAAAGTGACCCCCCAGGCACAGATCTGCGTGGCACAGAGGAAAGGATCAGCAAAATCTGGAGCACATTAGAAAAGAGAGGAGGAACCTTTAAGTTTGCTCTTGCCAGCCTGGCTATGGGCTTTTTCCTTGGTATGAAAAATTTGGAAGTTTTAGCCCAAACTTATGATTTGTTCTAAAGGAGGCCTCATTATCATTAATTTTAGTACAGGAAGAAAAGCCAGCTAAAGTGAATCAACTGAAAACAAATATTTTACAGTGATAAAAATCATTTGATTGGAGTTTTATCATATACAAAAATTCATAAAACAAATTTAGGTTATTATTAAAACAACAAACCAAGTACGAATGGGGGTGGGGATAGGTAGCACAACATGACATCCTACATTTTATATTCAATTTTCTCAACACAATCAAAAAGTGGCTAAGTTTCGAAAAAATGTCACATAGCTTCATCAAGTTTTCCAAGCGTCCCTCTTGATCTTCTGAAACACTTATCATGCCATCATCCGTACTGATTTTTCCCCTCTTCATTTGTTAGCTGGTATAACCCTCCCAGATGCTCACTTCTCAAGGGCTTTGCACAAGATTTGAACAGTTCTCCAACATCACTTTCATCAACTTCATATAATCCTTTCTTTATTGCAAGACTTTCAATTTCTTTGCAAATGTTTTGCATGTATTTGCATAGCAATGTCTGATGTAATGAAGACAATGATAAGTAAGGAAGAGAGTTTGCATGAGGAATAATTATTCTTTGGGTTATTGGTGACTGTTGTTAAGTTATGATGACTTTTATTTTCTTTAAACAAACTTGCAACCAGGAAGACCAAGTCAGTACAAAAAGATAACAGGGGCCTCCTGTTGTGGCCCAGCCTAAGAAACTGAAACCTGCATTCTAAAGCTTGAATTCCAACTTCCCCATGCAATCCTTTTTATTTTCATGAGGCTCCACAACATAGAAGCTCTAGGGAAGTTACAGCCTAATTATCTGGAACAGGAGAACATAACTTCCATTCACACTGTAGACACTGTAAGTTAACCATGTATTCTAAAGTTTCCCAATACAAAGCTATTAAAACCAATATGTAAAATATTCCTTTATTAAACATTTTGGAATGCACAGCTAACCTGGCAAGAATTCAGAGGAAATTGTCACATCTCAAAAATGAAAAATAATTAATAGAGATAAATGAGACATAAGCTAGAAGATAGAGTTGTCTTCTTATCTCTGGGGGTTAAGAGCTGCAGTTGTAGGGACTATGCTGGGAAACAGGAGAGCATGCCTGTTAGGGTCTGTGTAAGGCATTAAATAAGATAAAAAGCCACCAACTAATTGAACACCAGGACCCACAGGAAACAGTACCCACAAAAAAGAGACAGTTTGAAAAGTCTGCTTCAGCCTTTGCTCTAAACAGAGGGGATGAAAATCCAAATTCAGAATATCTAACCAGAATTTTATCTCACTGGGCTTGGAGGTAGAATTCACATTACCTGTGTAGCTCCTGGTGTTTATAACCATAGACACAGGACAAGAACCTTAAACCCAGGTCTCAAAGAATCCCTGAACATAAAATTTTCAAGAAATATCTGTCATAATTCAAAATCAGGCAATACATATAAGGATCTTAAATATGAAGGAAGAGCACTGAAAGACAAGCACTCTGTTCCCTCAGGAAATGCATGCATGCCTTTTGTCATCCTGCAGTATATAAGCAGGATCGGGTTAAGAATAAAGTTGTCTGTTGTCTGTTATCCCTGATCTTCAGACCCCCTGAAAAAAAAAAAGAAACAACAGAAGGAATAAACACCAAAATTGAACACAAAGACAGCAGAATTTGGAATTATCAAACACAAAATATAAAATATGCATGTGTAATATGTTTGAAGAAATTAAAGATATCAAACTCATGATGCAAAATTACTAAAAATAATCAAGAAAAATTTTTAAAGGAGCTACAGAACTACCTTCTAAAATTGAATAACACACTAACTGAAGTTAGAAATACAAGAGATGGGTTTAACAGACTATTAAACACCTCTGAGGAGAACTGGAAAACTAGATTTGAAATTTCCCAAAATGAATCAGAGAGATGAAGATGAAAAGATATATCAACTAGTAGTTAAGAAATATGGTAATAGAATAAAATGGTGTGTCATACAAGAAATTTCAGAAAGAGGTAATGGAATGCACAAGAAGAAATATTTCAAAGGATAAGGGTTGAGAATCTTTCCAAATATTGTGATAGATATAAATCTTCACATCAGGAATCCCAACAAATCCCACCTAGGAAAATTCATGCTAAATTACTGGAAAACAGTAGCATAATAGTTGAGAAGGGTGTGATTGGAATTAGGTGATTCTAAAGTTCTCTAGGAGAAATGCAAAGAATTAAATGACTTTAGATTTTGTTAAGTTAAATATAGTTTTCCAATTTTGAGGAAACCACTGAAAGATAACATATTACTTCAACCAGTAGAGACAACATCATAGCAAAATGGGAAAAAGAAGAAAAGCTCAACCAATCCAAAAGGAAGCAATAAAGGAGAAGAAAGCAGGACAAATAAAAACATAAAAATAAAATCATTGAAATAAATACAACTGTACCAATAATTACAATAATATAAATGATCTAAACTCATCAGCTAAAAGGCATGGATTGTCAGACTGGATCTTCTTTTAAAAATGATATATACAGTTTACTAGATACACACCTAAAAAATACTCAGAAAAGTTGAAAATAAAAAGATTTCCATGTAAAATACTAACCAAAAGATAATTGTCATTCATAATAGGAAAAATAACCTTAAAGCAATAAGCATTTGTAGAGGTAAATAGGGTCACTAGATCAAAATATAATGATTAATTTTCGAGGCAGAAAGAAAAATCTTAAACTAATATAATTTCAAAATATTTTTTAAATGGCAGGACTTCTAGAAAAGTTAACAACCCTACCAAAAGAAAGGAAGATTTTAACATGCCTCTCCAAGTAATTGATAGATCAAGCAATCAAAAATCAGAAAAAAAAAATAGAATTTTGAACAACACAATTAATTAGTCTGATGTGTTTCCCAAAACTGCAGAATATTTATTTAAAAGCATATATGGAACATTTATGTTTAAAAATTGACCATTTACTTGTCCATAAACCAATATTCAACACATACAAATCACATTCACTAGCCCAATGCAAATAAGTTAGAAAGCAAACCAAAAAGATTTTTTTTTAATCCTACACCTGTTAAGTTAAAAACACATTGTTACATAGGTCTGAGTTCAAATAAGGAAACATAACTGAAATTAAAAATATTTTAGTACTTAAAGATAAAGTTAGAGGTATAAATACTTATTTCAGAAAAAAGAAGTCTTAAGTCTTAAAGATCTTAATGAGTTAAGTATACAACTTATATGAATAGAATAAGAACCACAGGATAAAACTTAAAAATGTAGATTGGAAGGAAAAAATAGAGTAAGTGCAGAAATTGATGAGATAGAAAGTGAAAAATATACAAAAGAGAAATTAGGAAAACAAAGGCTGGTTCTTAAGAAGGACTTAAAACAGATAATTTTCTTGCAAGATTGATCAAAAAGAGAGAACACATATAACAGAAATATTCAGCACACAGGCAAAACTAGGCATATTCATCAATGTTCAGTGGAAGTCACTTGAGATGTTTTAAGCTATAAAGATTTAATACATGGAATTAGGAGCCTAAAAATTGGAAAATCTGAATAAGCCATTCCAGGTTGGACTCATGGGTATGACTGCAGTGATAATTTAGAACTATCCCCAAATGGAAGCTACTTGATATGAAGCTACCACTGAGCTGCAAGGTCATTAATGTGCTCCTGTTGCTGCCATCAGAAAATAAGGAATTTAATGCCACAATGACCTGCTGTAACCCAAGAGCTTGAGCAAGGACCTTTCTACACAAAAATACCAGAACAGCCAAAAAAGAGACAGGAAAATTGTCTCTTTCTCACTAACACCTTCCCAATTTGACATTGGTGCAGCTGATAAGTGAAAAAATAATTTGTCTCTCTAATACAGAGAGGAAAAGGGGGTTTGAGAGAGACAAACCCTTCACTAGATGCACCTTTAGCCAATTTATTCCCATCAAGCTACAGTTACTTCTTATACACAAATAAAATTAGAAGATAGGCCTTCCCAAACTAGATAGAACAGCCTGTTTAAATTTCACTTTGTTATCAAATAAGACCAGTTGCTCACTGGAAGAAGTAATACTCTGCCTTAACCCACTATCTTCTTTCTCCTTTTATTTCTCTTTTTTCCTATCTGTCAAAGCAAAGTTCAGTATTGTATTTAGTAGCTAAAACAAGGACTAAACAATCCAATTTTCCTGGTCCATTTCACGTTATACATGAGAATCAAGAAGACACCACAAGATAGTCATGTCAGTAGCTTGGGTCCAAAATTGAAAGCACATCAGTTCAAGAAGGAATATCCAGCAAATACTTGATGAAAACGTGATAATAACCCATTATACTGAATTGTCCTCCTTTAAGCTAATGATTCTCATTATCATCAGCTGGAACAGTACTGAAAATACAGACAACAATATGAAGAATTGTGAACATTTCATGAACAAGTGACATTTTTTAGAAAGCTGATGTTTTTTTATAAGTTCTCTTAGTGGTGCTATATGTGCCCATTTATCCATTGGAGTCAAAGGGGTCAATAAATATGCTTGGGAATTCATACAACCCAAGAAAAGGAAAGTGAAATCTTTTCCCCAAAATCTTCATTTTGCTCAAGAACCTATATACAGGATAACATTTTAACACGAAAGGAAACACAGATTGCAAATCATAGTTAGCATAAGCTACCATCTATTGTATTACACACTATATAAAACACCAAAATGCAATGTAGCATGGTATAAATATCTGTAGTTGCCCTTGGTGTTTATTTTCTATTGCCACATGACAAATTACCACAGATTTAGTGGCTTAAAACAACAAATATTTATCAGCTCACAGTTTATGTGGGTCAGGAGACCTTATCCAGGTTCTCTGCTCTGGATCTCACAAGGCTGGAATCAAAGTGTTGGGCAGGGCTGGCGTCTCCCTGAGCCTCAGATTCTTTCCCAGGTTCATTGGTTGTTGGCAGAATGCATCTCACTCAGCTGTAGAACTCATGATGGCTTGCTTCTTCAAAGACAGCAGGAAAGAATTTCTGACTTCTTCAGCCTCTGACCCAGACTTCTTTTAGAAGGCCCAACCTGATTAGGCCAGGCCCACACAGGATAATCTCCCTGTAGATTAACTTGAAGTCAACTGATTAGGAACCTTAACTGCATCTGCAAAATCCCTTCACCTTTGCCATATTATATTGGTTAGAAGCAAATTATAGGTCCTACCCACCGTAAAAAGGAGGAGATTAAACAAGGGCATGGATCACTGGGATCCTAGAATTCTGTCTACAATATGCTTTGGATGGGAAAATAGCAAGGGGGCCTTTGTGTATAGTTCCACATTGGGCCCATGGCTAGCACTGTTTGGCAATTTTCTTTATGTGTATAATTTTTATTTAGCAAGATGAAAGGAAGCCAGTGCCTAGCAGGTACCTTTTGTACATTGGCCTGCAACAGCCCTCACTGGAAAAATGCATCCCTTTCAGATGGGTTATGTAATGGGCCATGGGTTATAGAGGTAGCAAATTGCTAACACTAATAAAAAGAAATCTCAGTTCATTTGACTTCAAAGGGCATGCTATTTTCATTGTGCTGTGCCACTTCCAGTAGGATTCATGTGGGGAAGGATTGAGTCAGATTGAATCTTCACTATGAATGTGGGATTTGACTTAAATATTGGATAGGTGGAGTTTGAATGAGTGGATTAGAAAGTGGATTCCTTACAGGCCAGCAGTACGACATGAACAAAATCCAGGAAGCAGAAAAAATCAAGGCCCAAGTACCTGGGAGTAAATCCAGTATGGAAACTTTGGGTTGAAAGAAACAGGGGTGGCAGCCCTCAGCTGGTCTTTAAATCCTGTCTCCAGCATTGACGTTGTCCCCTCGGCCTCTACAGGAGCACTTCTGGCAACAGGAGATGGATGACTCCGAGAGAGCCCAGCCTGCTGGTGGGGCAGCTTCTTAGAAATACTTCTTGGTGATACTCCAATAACTGGCTCCCTGATCCAAGTGGCCATGGGAACTCGGTTTGCCCCAACAAAGATTTAATCATCATTGTTTATGGTCTTGCTGGTCCCTTGGGAAAGCCACCTGCTCAGGTCAGTGTTGGTAGATGGCAGTGCTATTTGCCACACTTCATATCGTGGGTTAGGGACCAATTATAGCTGGTCCCCCAGGGAGGCCAATTGCTCGGCATCTCCACACGCCTCTCTTCACGTTGGAGATGAGGGACCTGTTCTGCAATTTTGAAATGAGCAATCAGCTTTCAGAGAATACTGCTTTTGGCTATTGTTGTTGTACTACCTTCTGACTTTTTTCAGTTATTCATTCAGCAAAAATCTGCCTGCTGGCTGCAGTACACCAAGCGCTGTCTGACTGCCAGGTGTACGAAAATGAATGAGTGCCAGTTCCTGTGTGAGGGAACCGCGGCCATCATCACTTAGCCCCATCAGCTGCGCACCAGGAGCGCAGGATTGCAATTTCGTTCACCCATTAATCAACCATTTCCCCATATCATTCAATGTGTGTCTGCAAAAACCTCCCTCCAGCTTGACTATGGAGGTGGTTGTTAAGCCTAATTCTATTAGGCACAAGAATGTTGAGCCTGAGGCCAGTCCCCAAACCAGACAGTTCAGGAAACCATTCTTACCTGTTCAGTGTTTAGTGAAAAGAATAATGATCTGTTTCAAACCAACTCCCCAAGCCAAGATTTACAGCATTTCCCTCCCAAAAATCACTAGGGATAAGAAAAAAACTGCTTCCAACAATGAACTTTTTTTAACATGTCAGGACAAGCTGTACGTTTTTTTGACCCAATGTTAAAACAAAAGCTACCATGCAAAGCTGGTAAATCAGCACTACACATTAGTCATCCAGAGCAGTGAATCCAATGGGCACCTGAGGGGGCTTTTGAAGTTAATCATCTGGGTTCTAGAAACTTAGGTACATGGTCAGTTACTCCCTCACTTTACTTGAATTTGAATCTCAGGTTACCAGACCAATTATCTCATGGAGAAGAATGGGTGACATTTGAGACCAAAAATAGATCAATGGTCCCCGAGCCTGGCTCCTCAAGTGAGCCTATCTCCAAGGAGGAAATGTGTGGTGGCGGACAATATTCAAGATTTTTTCAGAAATAGCTTGAAATTACTTTGGTGCCACTCAATTTTGCATTCATTGTGGTTACATAAAACAGTCTGCTTAATAATAAACTTTGTTTCAAAAGAAAGTGGTTTGTTCATTCAAAAACATCTCCTATGCTTAAATTTCATTCCCTCTTTTTCTCATTGCCTTCTTTTGAAGACCACATCTATTTTGGATAGCGCTAACATAACACCATTCTCCAAGGAGTACAAAGTGCTTTATTAGCACAACACCATATCCCCATCACATTCAGCAATATAATTGGCACTTCAATATGGCTCATTAATGCCTATAACAACAGCAAAATACTTAACACCATGTTCTACTTGAGTGCCATGTCTTAAGAAAGAAATGAAGAACTCAGAAACTAAATTCCTCTGTAGAATCCCCACTCTCTTTGTTCTCACCATGTTTTTCCTTCACTCCCTTCCACCACTGCCTTTCCTTCTCCTTTCCCAAGTAGTCATTTACACATGTGCACACACACACACACACACACACAAATAAATGTTAGACATGTCACCCACTTTTCCAGTCTTCAGTAGATTTCAGTGTGCTTACTTTGCACACGTGTAAGACCTAGTAACTCCAGGCTTTGTAAAAAGCTCAAGATTAAAAATCACTGCTTTCAAGTGATAACAGGATTTTCTAAGACAAGAGATACAATATTATTAGTCACCAAAAAAAGAGTTGTACCTGCATTAAAAATGTAACTATATCAAAAATAGATGTATAATGTACAGATGATTTCAACTTCTTGATCAATTTGTTTTCTTAAAATAATTATGCTAAAAGGGCTCCCTTGGGCAATAAATCCTTATATTTAACTTGACTCCCATTTTCTATCCTAACCAGTCTCCCCTGTAATTAAACCAAAACTCATCTGACAATGTGTGTAGAGCACTTTATCCAAAGAGTCCCAAAGGTTTTACAGATTTCATTCTATCGGAGGGAAGGGAATAAATTATTCACTTCACAGAGAGCTATGAATAAGGTTTTCAGGCTACTTCAGTCAACTGCCTCTAAGGGTGATGAATTGAATCAGGCTCTCCCAAGCCTTGAGAGGCCACATCCATCTGTAAGCTGGCCAGGGCCCAGAGTGACTATATCCACTGTCCCCACATCACCTCTCTATCTGTCTTTCATCTCATAAATCACAGACCACCTCTCTCCTCTTCACTGTAATTTTTCTTACCAAGTCAAAATGTAGAAACAGAAAATGAGGGCATTTCAAAAACTGAAGAATCAATGCCCTAAATGGCCCCCTGTGCTCTGAAAGGGTAGTGTTATTTCAAAGAGCAAACTTCCACTTCCATCTTATCAACTCCTCTTGCCATTTATCCACAAAATTTAATTCAGTCTTCTAATCACCAGTGGAAGCAAAAGGGAAAGAAGATGCTGGAATTAGTCACATACAAAAAAAAATGTCTCAAGTCAGACAATATTTATGTATATAAATTGTAGCAGCCACAAGAAAAATAGCAATAAAACACTAAAGAAAGAAAAGAAAAGAAGTCTTGCAGGAAATGTCTAGCAAAGACCCAATGAAAGCACCTATAAATATTTCTTTATAGTGGGCCGTGCTTCTTCTCAAAGAGGTAAGCCAGAATCATACCATTCTTGTTCATGAAAATTAAAGGTGGAGGAAATGCATCAGTTGATAGCGTTAATTCCTAGAAGATTCAACAATAACCTTCCTTTAGATTCATTCAATCAACCACCGTAGATGCGAGGCCTGGAATAGCTGCCAACAGGCAGTCCCTGCTTACCAAGTGGCTTTCGGTTTGTTGTCATTGGCCCTGTCTCATCTGGAGCGATATCACGAAAGAACTGAGCAAGGAATTTTTAACATTATAGGAACACACACACGAACCCCTCCCCCCAAATCTTCCTTTTAGTGCTAACATTACTTATACCATAGTAATAAATAGGGACAGAACTGCAGATAAACATCCTTTACAGATTAAAAATCAATACACTAAGTGTTTCAGCTTCACTCTCATATCTAATGAATCCAGTAGCAGTCTATTGCTGTGTGCATGCCAAATCAATAAAAATATACCTTAAAAATAACTATAAAATAGAATGCTACCAGAACAGACAGGATGGAACAACAAGAAGCAATTACGCTGGGCAATTATATAAGATAATACCAACAGCAAGTTGTTATCCTAACCACCCACGAAAAATCATGGGATGTTTCAAGCTAACTTGCTTCCCATTACATCTTTTTCAAACAAAATCCAGTATCAACTATATTTATAGTCCTTTATTCACATGTTCTGGCACTGTCACCAACATTGAAATCTGGAGTGCTAAGTAGGACTAATGGAATGATTCAAAAATTGTGTTCAAAGAGTGAGCTCCCTGTAGTGACACACGGGGGAGTGCTTGAGGCCCCCCCTGTTCAAAGAAGCATCTGCTCTCCTAGACCAATACAGCTGGACTTTCGTGGGACCCTGTTACTCTTCTTTGCCTCTGCTTTAGTTCATAGCACAGGAAAGTGTTGCTTCACTACAGCCTGGCACATTTGCGATTAGCCTTGGACTTTCTTTAGTCTCCAAAACTCCTATAGTTGGTGATTTGCAATGTGGCCCAACCTTCCATTGGCCCTTGTAGGAACTTCCTTTCAACAGCAGCAAGCAAATTGCCCAGGCCATCACAGCAGCTTACACAATCAAAAGATGAGGGAACTGAAAGAGAGGGGAAAGAAGGGGAAGAGAAGAGAATAAAGGGAGGGGAAATAGAGAACATTAAAGAAAAGATAAATGAAGAAATGAAATGAAATATGGCCCAACAGTTTGAAAATTGTTACCATCTGTATCAGGTTTTCTGGTTGCATGAATAGAAATATTTCTGTAGCATCCATTTCAAAGCCAGTATTTGTACTGATGAGACATTAAATGCCTTGGTAGACTCAAGTTCTGAGGGCTCTATCTTAAAAAGCGCTGTGGGCCAAAGGTGAAAGTGAACAAATAATTGTAAAAAAGGCTAGTTGCTCTATCATATGAAGAATGGATGGAAAAAATGGGAACATTTAGCCAAAAGAAAATAACTCATAGACGAAAGGATCTCTCCATTCAGATATTTAGACAACTGTCAAGCCTTGTTCTCCAAGGCCCATAGACCAATGACTGGCAGTGTGGGGAGAAATGGTATTTCAATGTAAGGATAGATATTTGCACACTGATGTTCATAGTGGCATTATTGCCAAAGGATGGAAGGACCCCAAGTGCCCATCAATGAATGATAAACAAAATGTTGTATATACACACAAGGGAATATTATTCAGCCATGAAAAGGAATGAAGTCGTGACAACTTGGTGAAACTTGAGTGAACTAAGCTGGACACAAAAGGACAAGTATTGTATGATTCCACTTATGTGACATATTAGAATATGCAAACTCATGGAGTCACAGACTAGAATCCACATTACCAGGGGCTGGGGTGGGGTAGGGAGTGGGGAGTTAACGTGTCACGGGTGCAGGGTTTCCGCGTGGGGTGATGGAAGAATCTTGGCGATGATGGTGGTGATGGTAAAGCAACATTGTGAATATCATTAACACCACTGAGTTGCACACTTGAAAGTGATTAAACTGGGAAGTTTTAGGTTGTATATGTTTCTCCACAGTACTTTTTAAAAACCTGTAGAACTGTACAATATAGTGAGCACTAACGTAAATTTTGAAGTTTAGTTAATAACGAAAATAATTTTGGTTCATCAATGATAACAAAGGTAGCACACTATTGCAAAATGTTAGTAAATAAGAGAAACTGTGTGGGAGGGGGATGTAGGGGAAATCTGTACTTTTATAACTTCTGTAAACCCACAACTTCTCTAAAAAAATGTGTTTTTTTTTTTAAAAGCAACAGAGTATCAGACAAAGTATTCTGGCTGCTCTAGAAGAAAGGATACGCCAGGATGGAACAGCAACTAACTGTGCTGAAAACCAAGAAAGAATCAGACCAGGGAAATTCAGGAAACTGTGGTCCTAGTAAACGTAACGAGCAAAGTGACATCCGCACAGTAAAGCAGCACATTGGCCCTGCTTTGCACACGACTTAAACACCGGAAACAGCTGGAAATATTCCAAGAAGGAAAGAGCCAAACCAGAGTTGCCATAGTAAAGGTCAGAAGAAATCTTTTATATGTATTTTCTCTTTTTGGTTTTGGTGTTTTACCTTCTTTTTTTTTTCCATTTTATAATGGAAAAAATATAACAATTATATTTGAAGTAAAATTGTTTTATATGTTTTATCATGATCAAATAATTATTCCATGTGAATACAACCATAGAATTTTCCTGTTTTTATTTTCTCACTGTCCCTTAAGTGTTGGTACTGTAATGCTGTCCAGAAAAGAGACTCCAGGGACCCTGAGTAAGGATTATCTGAAGGTAGAAATTTAAAGCGTCTTTGAATTCATGTTCCCAAACTGAAAACACACCAGAAATTTTTGAAGGTGGTGGCTGGTGTTTTGACCTTGCCCCAACATTTTTTTTTTTTTCACCATTCAGCTAGTATATATTGAGTACCAACTATGTGCCAGATACATCTGTTAAAATTGGTATAATTCATCTCTCCTTTAATATTTATCATACAAACTTTATGTGACACTATTCTAGTCCAATGAATATGAACAAGAAAATTAGAAAAGTATCAGTTTTGGATAAGTAGAAGGAGCTTTCTAGTTTATCTTTTCTAATGCAGTTTTATTGAGATATATTCACACACCATATAATCATCCTTAGTGTACAATCAGTGGTTCACAGTATCATCATATAGTTGCACATTCATCACCACAATCAAATTTTGAACATTTTCATTACTCAAAAAAAATTAAAGTCAGAATAAAACTTAAAATGAACACCCAAAGCATCCCATACCCCCTTATTCCCCCTATGATTTTTTTTGTCTTTATTTTTTCACTCATCTGTCCATACACTGCATACAGGGTAGTGCCAGCCATAAGGTTTTCACAATCACACGATCACACTGTAAAAGTTGTATAGTTACACCATCATCTTCAAGAATCAAGGCTACTGGACTACAGCTCAACAGTTTCAGGTATTTCCTTCTAGCTAGTCTAATACACTAAAAACTAAGGTGGAATTATCTACATAATGCATAAGAGCAACCTCTAGAATGACCTCTGGACTCTTTTTGAAATCTCTTAGTCAGTGAAACTTTATTTTGCCTCATTTCTCTCTTCCCCTTTTTGGTCAAGAAGGCTTTCTCAGTCCCATATTGCCTGGTCCAGGTTCATCCCAGGAGTTCTGTCCCAGGTTGCCAGGGAGTTTTACTCCCCTGGGAGTCATGTCCCACGTAGGGGGAGGGCAGAGGGTTTGCTTGCCGAGTTTGACCCAATATTTTTAATGGTTGAGCAATTTATACTCATAGCCTTCATCTGCTCCTTTCTCATCCCAGCAGGGCCAATCCATGAAGTTGATGTCACCCATTAGGAACCCACCAGCTGCTAAGGGTGGGTTTAGACAGGACAGGAGAGATGAGGCCACGTTCGTCTTGCTCACAGCACATGTCTATGGCACATGAGCTGGCGGCTCAGCTTCCCTCAGGACCCAAGATTCCAGAGCTCCACAAAGGGAAAGAAGACATGGCGACTCACACTCCAACTTCTAAGGTGTCCACCCGGAAGTGGCAAACCTCACTTGCACTCACATTTCACTGGTCAGAGCAAGTCATGTGGCCATGTCTACCTTCAAAGGCAGCAGAGACGAGAAGTCCTTTCCCCATGCCCAGAAGTAGACCCGAAGCCCCTGACGACCGCCACCATGATGGGGTGATGTTGTCTTCACTGACCTGAGTGAAGTGAGTGCTCCTCAAGAAGCTGAGATATTGACATTGAGAGATACTCCTTTTTGCACAGGAAATGTAGGAAAGGAACATAGGGTCCAAGGAAGGGGACCAGGCCTTTTCAAACCTGCCATAAAGAATTACTTGGAGCCTGTTTAAAGAATTTCAGATGCCGTAGCCACAATCCAGTCCCACTGAAACAGAATTTTGGGGTGTAACTTTTAGAAATCCCTCTGTTTTTTTAACTCCTCAGATAATTCTAAAGGTTGGCCAGATTTGGGAACCAGTGAGCCAATTGCCTACTAATACCCATTCCCACCTCCCTTCCCTCCAGGTTCTCTGCCTGTTATTGGGATTTAGAGAGAAAATGCTTCTGGTCAAAAATTTGTTCCCGTATCTTACTCCCAGTGCTGGGTCAAAGCATTACTATGCCTCTGCTCCCTGAACACTTATTGTCCACATTGAAATGTGATCAGAGGCAATGGTAGCTCTGAGAGGTTAAAGCTATAAGAACATAAGAGGAAATTTAACCTTACAGTTCTGCCTGTGACTTCTCAGATATGGTAGAACCATTCAGAGCCCAAAAACCTCCAAGGAGATCATCCAAATGAGATGTCTTCCTCCTTAGTTTATCATTAACTGGCAAAAGAAAGATGTGTTAAAAGTATCCTTTTCTTTCTTTTTAAGCTGGCAGGAACTTCAGTCTTCTCTAAGCAAACATAGACCTATTAGGCCATTGTGTAAGTGAGCACCGTGTCTTTACATTTCTCAATGTGGCAAATTCTCCTCTTCATTTCTAACTCTTTTTTACTGGAGGACCTGAGAGAAAGCAGTTTGAGGGCTCCATCCCTATTAGATGCAGATCATGCAGATCTCTTTCACTTGGTTTCAGCTTTTCTTTCTTGGCTCCATGGGTGGAGTTATTATTTGCAAGCAGCCAAGGTAATTACCATCCAGCAGGGTCCAATTGTTTTCAATTAAAAGCTTTATTGCAGTGTTTAAGTTTTAATACCATTGTGACCATCTGCTTTCACTGAAGTTCTATCAGGCAAAAGCCCAGGCCACATCTTAATACCATTAGTGCTCGAGAACCATTTTCCTCCAAAATGAAAATCTCAACAGTCCAGGGAAATATGGAAATAGCCCCCTGTATCTCCGGCGGCCTGGGGAAATCGATAGGACCCAAGAATGTGACTTCTCAGAAAGACAATCACTGCCTCTTCATACCTGAACTACTAGATAATTGTCTTAATTCTCCGTCGCACTTCCACAGAGATGCTTCATTTCCTATCCAGCCTCAATATTCCACAGCTTTTTTTTTTTTTTT